>JAPYZC010000321.1:0-40506 GCA_030522665.1 Ichneumoninae sp. A BG-2022a
AAAAAAAAAACAACGCGAGACCGGCCGGGATTGGCGTGAGGAGGGGAATCGCACGATGCCGGATAAGAAGCGATAAAACGCGTGCGTCCGTCACCGGCTGATAATCGATCTCTCAGTGCAGAGCGGAAAGATTGCCAACTCGAGACTCGATTCGTACGACTGGCGCTCGTCGTGCGGCGAACACGACGTTTGGAACGATAATAATATGGACTACGATCGCTATGAGTACGAGTACGAGATGGACGACACTGCCGAGAACGAGAAAGACGTCGCTGGTGGCGCTGCGGTAAGGCCCGTCGCGAGGTTCCGCTCGGACGCACACTTTCGGTGTTGTAGAAATAGTAAATACACGGGACGCGACGGGTTCGTTTGCTCGGGTTTATTATTGTGATACGTGACCACTGGCTTCCTGCACGCTGACAACGCTCTTCGCGAGCTGGAAGTTCGGTGGAGAAATTTAAGTTTTTACATTATCTTTTTATTTATTTATTTTTTTAAACGTTCCAATGGAATGTCGCACGTTGCTGCGTTTTCATTCGTTCGCAAAGCGTCCATGAGAAAGATCCGTAGGTACTTTTTTTGTTTGCATGCTCTTAAAGCGAAAGTTTTGGGCGCAGAGGAAAACTATGAGAACCGGCGAGACACAAAATAACGTAAATACTTTTTAACACTTTAGTCGCTTCGTGGAATTTGACCAAAATGAGGGGGAAAAAAGCAGACTTGCAGCGTTCACGTGACCGATATTTCAGCCCGACAGAGCGAGCGTAATTGAGTTATCGAAGGCTCAACTTTGCAGGCCTGCCACACACACAAACAGACACACTGAGACGGTTTTTTTCTTATGTAATTTTCTGACGTTTTAGAATTTTCTCGGCACGTATTAATGATAATGGGAGGAACAAAAAAATTCATGAAACAAATGCTTTCTCTGCGAGGAAGAAAAAAACGCTTTCCGGTGCTTCCGTGAGTCATAACACTGTGCGAGCTGAGCGATATAGTGCGACTCGGCGCTCGGCTACTCGCTGACGGACGAGAACACTGTCACCCGTTTGCTCTCACTCTCGCCGTCTCTCCACTCGATATAGTCCAACTGAAATAGCACTGTGCCCTCGTGTTCCGCTATTGGATCTCTCCCACGCTTGCCGAGAGACTCGCATCGTCAACTCGTATCAGTGGTTGGATAGACAGGAGTGTTATTGTATATTTCATGCGAGAATTGTTTACAGTCTGATTGGGAAAGCTCGGGAGTCTTTAATTCGATAAAGCTGTGAATCGTTTGATAGATTCGACAATGGGGCTTCAGCTGTTCGGCGAATGTACGATTAATATCTAAAGTTTGGTTATGTTGTGCAAAGTACGAATCTCTGTTTGTACGACGTTATATATCGGCGGCTCGGAATCAAAGGGGCGTGACCCGTACGTTTTCGCAAATCACCCGTAAACTTTAAGGCAGTCCTTGCGAATAGTGTTCACTTCGCATACACTGAGGAAAAAAAATTGTTGGATTAAGCAAATGCGCGGTGACATACGTTCAAAGGTGTATTTGGTTGGAAAAAAAAAATGTTTGTTTCATTCGACAAATTTTGAATAAATTGAAGATGTCACCGCGTCTTTTGGTTAATCCAACCAATTTTTTTTCTCAGTGTAAGTTTCGGAGAAATGAGAGGCAGTTGCAAACACTTCTGGATGGTATAGAAATGTGAAAAAAATCGAACATTAAATCGGTATGACTATAAATCGGTTAATGGATTCTTCATTGGGGCTTCAGCTATTCAGCGAATGTAGGGTTAGCAGCTAAATTTTGGTTGTGTTGTATAATAGTAATTTCTTACACTCGGTGCGAAAATTGCAGTTTTACGCCCAAAAAGCCCGTTTTCACACCTTGTGAAATAAAATTTGGTAAGATTCTCGTGCGAAAAACGTTTTCTGAACTCGTGTGATTGCAACACTCGCCTTCGGCTCGTGCTGCGAACTCACACTCGTCAGAAATAGTACATTACGATACTAGTGCGATAAATTTTTTCTGACGAGTGTGGGTTTGTAATCACTCGAGTTCAGAAAACGTTTTATGCACGAGTATCGTACGAAATTTTATTTCACAAGGTGCGAAAATGCGGTTTCACGCACCGAGTGAAATAAAAGTTTTTTCGCACGCGTATCGAAATGTACTATTATTATGGCACTAGTGTTGTAAATTGCTATTACGATATTACTGACAAAAACCCCGTTTTCACACCTTCTAAAATAAAATTTGATACGACACTCGTGCGAAAAACTTTTTCTGAAATCATGTATGTCATTGCAACACTCGTCAGAAATTTTTTTATCGCACTAATGTCGTAATGTAAGGTGATGTTGTATAACCGCCAGCCCACTTGCCCCGCGTTCAGTTCGCAACAAATACTGTACTGAATGTCGTTTTGAGATCGCAGACCACCGAGGAAGAGGAAAATTGTCTTTCCTTGCGTCTGTCGATTCCCTGGGGAAAGACAATTTTTTTTCTTCGGCACATTGTGGTCTCAAAACGGCACAGTTTATGTTACCGACGGTGGTATTTCAGATCATCTTAAGAAAAAGTCTTTCGCACGAGTATCGTACCAACTTTTACTTTACAAGGTGCGTAAGGTTCAAGGTGTTATTTTCGAACCGAGTGAAGTAAAGTACCAATCTCGGTTTGTACCACGTGATATATCGGCGGCTCGGTATCGAAGGGGCGTGACCGGTACACTTTTACATTTCACCCACATGCTTTAACATCTCTCCAACGCTTGCCGAGAGGCTCTCGTCGTTAATTCGTATCTGTGGTTAGATAGATGGGAGTGTTATTGTAGACTTTATGCGACGTCTGTTTACAGACGGGTTGAATCATGAATTCGGTATAACAGTGAATCATTTAATGAATTCATCAATTGGTTATCAGTTATTCAGCGAATGTACGATTAACGACTAAATGTTGGTTATGTTTTATAAAGTACTTAATCGGCGTCTCGAAATCAATAGACGATTACCCATATATTTTAACGTTGCAGTTATGCCTGATTTATTTGCAGCCGTCGATACGATAAGAAAAAAAGTACAAAATACATTAATTTTTTTTCAGTAGTGATAAAATATTTCTCCGATACAAAGATATAAATTAGTGAAATGAATTTCAAAACTGTTAATACAAAATAATTCGCTTGAACCAATAAATTAAATTTTATAACAATAATTCATACTGGATAAGACACTTGTAACGTATGAAATGTTTACATACGCATTTTTCTGAGAAAATCTTGGAGCGTTTGATGCGTGATGTTCCTCCTGTGTGGAACACGCTTTTGAAGTGAAGTCGAATATTTTATCTTGAAAATAATGTGGGGAAAAACATTTATTATAAGAAATAAAAAACATACAAAACATTCAAACATACAGAACTTTGACGGTATAGTATAGATATACAAGTGGTTTTGAAAGGGCCGAAATTTTTGTCAATTTTTCGATCAATTTTATATTGAGTACTAAAACATCAAGTAAAATTGTAATTTAATAAGTTGTTAAAAAACTTATTAAATTATGTCAGTCATGTATATTTTCATATATCGGATAGTGCGAGCGCGTCGTGTTGAAAAATCTTGGTACGGCTCTGCGCACTGAACCCACCTTGAGGAAGTTTCATAACTGTACGCAACATTTGGAATTAGTCCGAATTCGCTAGGACACATGTTGCAAAGAAGATGACCCAGTGAATAATCACTTATTAGATCACTTGGGCAGCACAAAAAACATTATTATAACTAAACTTCACAATCGTTAGTACGTTGGGTTATTTATTCATACTACCCCAGTGGAAATAAAGTATATGTTAGACATATAAAACATATGCATATAAAAGTTGTATATCATACGTATTTCGTATATATATGTCATTACACATTTCGGGAAATACATCCCTGATATATTCAGGAAAATACATCGATGATACATCCCGGAAGATATCGGGTAAACCAGCCAATGAATGGACACTTTCCATAAGAGCACGTGCATAAAAAACGTCTATTCATTGGCTTTTTCGTCTGCTTAACTGCCTATTCATTGGCCGGTTTACCCTATCACTGATATATCCCTGAAGATATATCTGATATATCCCAGAACATACATCGCTGATACATTCCGGAAGGAACATCTCTGATATATCCTCGAAGATATATCATTGAGATATCCTGCAAGATATATCGCTGATATATCCTGCAAGATATATCGCTGATATATCCCGCAAGATATATCACTGATATATCCCGGAAGATATATTACTGAGATATCTCGGATGATATGTAGATGATTTATAGGATATTTTTTATGTATATATCTGGCTAATATATTCCGGATGTATAGAATACTTATTTCTGTTACATAAGCAGCAGGAAGTTATATTTCCAATATATATCGTGTGAAAATGTTTTTTTTACACGTGGATAAGGAAATAAGAAGATAACTTTCATTTTATTTCCTTCAACTTAGTGCCAGAATTAATTCTCCTATGTTGGATCATGTTATATCATACCCCAATCGTTTTTCTTGCGACTTATAGTTATCCTTACCGTAGGACGTTGGTAAAACCGTATGCGACCCCCTTAAGGTGACTTGAAATATCGCCGTCGGTAACAAAAACTCTACTGAATACCGTTTTGAGACCGCAGTCTGACAAGGAAAAAGAAAAGTCTCTTTCCCTGGGGAATCGGCAGATGCAGGGAAAGACAATTTTCTTTTTCCTCGACGGTCTCCGGTCTCAAAACGACATTCAGTACAATTTTTGTTACCAACTGGGCGCGGGACAGGTGGGGGGGAGGTTATACCGCATCACTGTAAAGATACGCAGGGATGCGATTTGCTCCGAAGCCATTCACTCAGCTGATAAGCACCGCTTTCTTGCGTACAATGCGGAGTCACGATTAAAAAAAATAAAATTCGCCGATCGGTCCCAAAGGCTTGATTAGAAAGGTCGTCCGGTAAAAAAATCTCCGTCTGGCAAACCACACCCCGGTCGTTTTTTGGCACGCCAAAAAGAGGTGTGCCTCTCGCGAATCAACAAAATTGTTGGTATTTTAAAAACGAATATTATAGTATTTACCAACCGTTCTATCTTTGGGAAAAATAAAACATAAGATTTTCAAAACTTTTCTAACGCATTTGACGTCTACACGTTAAAATCGAACAAACATTATTGCGGCTTTCGAATGAATCTCGTCATTGAGGCTCTCAACAGCATATCAATAATAGAAGTTTTTACCAGTCGAAAATACAATACTAGAACCGATCCTAGTTGATGTATCCTACAACGTAAACAATTTTAGTTAAATTAATATACATAATTATCAAGTTTTTGTGTACCATGCGATTTATATAAAATTTAATAATTAACCACCATTAAGAAATCTTGATTAAAAGTACCTAACACTCATTTCAGCACACATGTGTACATTCATTTTAATCCATTGGTTCATGCACAACAACTTTATACAATGTATATCATTTTAAACGCACACAAATTTTTTTACGTAAAGTTAAATTTCCTGCCTGTACACCCCGAACAAAATATTTATTTCACGGCCACCGTTTATTTGGTTTATGTAAAATATTTTTTCGATTTAAATATCAATTTACATCAAATAAATATTTTACTTAAATAAACGGTGTAAATAAATAATTTTTCTAGGTGTAACGCGTGAATATACTTTTTTTTGCACATGGGTAAGCAAATAAGAATATTACTCACCAAAACCAAAACCAAAAACCAAAAACTCGTCAACTTTCACATGAGTAAATTACAAAGAAAAATGTTATTTGTCTGTTGCAGAACGACGGCAAGGGTGCGACGAAGAGGGGCGCGCCATACACACGCGGCACCGCGATATCCTTTGGTTTCCGTAGGCGTCCGGCGTCGGGTATCCCGATGCCCGTAACGAGTTACGGGAGCGACGCTCCGGCGATGCACCAGCGCTCGAAGTCGGCTGGTCCGGAGCAGGAGAGAAGACGGGACGACGACGCGAGTCGCCAGAGATTTCACAGCTCGTCCTCGGGACGCTCGACGCCGAGGCTCGCACCTCCGAAGAAAGAGGCCGCCTCGGGCAACGCCGTTCGCACGAATCGCTTCGGATTCAGGCAGCCCCAAACGAGATACACGAACAAGGTGGCCGACGTCTGCAGCAGCCACGTCCCCAACAGCGACAAGCTTCATCAGCAGCAAGATTTCCTCCAGCAGCATCAGCAGCAGCAGCAACAACAGCAACAACTCCAACGGGAGTATCAACAGGACAATTACCTGGTGGGCAGACAATCGTCGAGATCTTCGCACGTGTACGCGACGGCCCCGAGCTCGAAGCTGAGGCCGTCGCCGGTGAACAACCCACCGTCCTACGGCCACGCGAATCCAACATCCCTCGAGGCGGATCGTCGAGGCTCGGGCATACCCGAACCAATCAGCAAGTACACGCTCCACACGAGCCACTTGCCGCTACCGCAGTACGCGGTGAGGATGAACGAGTCCAGTCCGAAGGTGGCGAAGACGGCGGTGAATCAGAGCAGAAAGATATCGATGGTGTCGAAGGGTTCGACGAGCTCGAAGGAGGGTTCCGGCACGGAGGATTCCGGAGTGGGCAGTCAGCAGGGTTGTCCGGGCGAGCACGAGGCCGCCCGGGGTCTGGATTACACGGACGGCGGAGCTCCGGCGAGGAGAATCCACGGAAGACCGAGGAACCTGCGGATGGTCCTCAGCGGCAAGAGCTTCGACGTTCGGGACGTCGAGGACGACAGCACCGTTACCGAGATATCCGTCATACCGCTGCCGAAGTCCTTCGCCACCGGAGGAAACATGAACGGCGGATTCGTCAGGGACAGAACCGTCCAGTATCAGAGAATACTCAACAAGGACAACAGGTACACGGACTCGACGACTTCGATGTCCACGACGTCGTCCGAGGGATACGACGAGGGCCTCGGCGAGGAAAAAGTTTACAAGGATCGCTCGCACTCGGAGAAAATTCCCTCGATCAAGTCGGACTTCAGCCCGCCCAGCTCGGACGATCCGGAGTACGGCCACGGCGAGGCCATGGCCGACGAGTATTCTCTGAGCTCGAGCGACGAGTGTCGGGGCAATCCCAGTCAGCATCTCAAAACTATTTCTAACGCCGCTAAGAGTGGGTCCCTTCCTAAGAGCACCCTGCGCTCGGTGCTGCTCACCATCGAGGATCCCGCTTTCGCAGCTGCCGCCGCAACGTCCACCACCATGATCGACGACGAGACGTCGCCCGTCGACAGCCTCGTCGATAGTCTCACGGCGAGCATCACCCAGTCCGATGGTAAAAATTCGAGGAAGGAGTGCCTCATGGAGAGATCGGGCAACAACATCGTCGACGACGACAGTCCGGGCACACCGACCAACGCGTCGAACTCACTCAGTCTATCCGAGGGCAGAGAATTCTTCGACGACGAGATCGCCGATCAACCCGGACTCACTTTCGATGAGACGCTGAGAACCGGACCCGACACTCTTTCCGGTCTCACCAGCCACGCCATCACCGAGAATAGTCACACTCTCGTCGAGTCTACTCCAAAATCGAGTAAGTCGAGAGTTTCGCTTTAAGGGGGTCCTGCTTTACGATACCTAAAAAAGCGTTTTTCAGGATTTTTTTTAGGAAAAAAAATAAGTGAGCCCATCGAATTTAGAGGTATGTTTTAATGTATATTTGAACTGCACGAAAAAATTTGTTTTAACACAAAACAAAAACGTATAACAAAAAAAATAAACGGACTATCGACTTAAAGCAAAGCTCACTTTTTTCAGTACTAAATTCTCTTATTTGTGAATCTAAAACATTGTTACTTTTTTAACATTTTTATAGCACGTTAAAGTTGTTTTTTCTTTCTCAAAAGGTAATATTTTTTAACCTGAATAAATTTAATTTTTCGATTTTTGTTTGCCTCCCCGAGGTTCACGTAGAAGAAAAATATGTAACAATTGAAAATATATTTGATTTTTTGTTTCGGTGAAGAATTACGAGCTGCATCTTTCGCGCCAATTGAAAAATACAATACAGTAAATCGGACAACAACTGTTACCATGCAGTAATTTTTAGTTTTGTGTTAAAAAAAAATTTTCGTACTATTCAAATATACATTAAAACATACCTCTAAATTCACTGGGCTTACTTGTTTTTTCCCTCCTGAAAAAAACGCTTTTTTTAGACCTTGTAAAGCCAGACCCTTTCCCTTAACGAATGTTCGGATAATGTGGGATAGCGACGGCATGCACTGAGGTTTGAGGTACACGAATCGGAGACGCAATGTGGATAACGATAGACTCGGGCTGGTTGGTTTTTTTTTATACCTGTAAAAGGTTGGCGAGACTGCAGGCGGAAATGCAAGCAAATTGGCGGATGACTCTAGTGGGCTTTATTAAATCACAGAGTTTACATTTCAATCCGAAACTCGGCATTCTTTATAACGAGCAGATTGTATGTCTGTAGATATTTGCGCATTTATTTCGTGAGCAGCTAGATGTATGAATGTAGCCATTCACCGGTGACTTCGCTCTATAGATCGGAGCAAATAACTAGGGTAGAACTTTGCAATAGTCGCGAACCTTCAATATTACTTTTCTTTCATTAACAAATATCAATAGTGATTTACTCCATTGTCACATAAGCCATTCAAATCGTAGTACACAGCGCGGACTTGATGATATCCGCAGGACTATCGAGAAACTTAAATCGACAAGTAATAAACTCAAGTTTACAAGAACATATTCAGCGAAAATCTAGTTTTCGTTTCGGTTTATTTAATTAATAAAAAAAAAAATTAATTAATAATTTATTGATAATTTCGATAATTGAAATCTTTAATCGATTGACCATTACTAATTGTTAATAATAAAACAAAATATCACAGCGGTGAAAATATTTAATTATGATACTGTAATTGACTTTTTTTAAGGAATTTTTTTTTGTAATTACACTTTTTGTTTAAATGGACATCACCGATTGCATTTTTTTTATTTTGCAGGTCTGCTTCAAAGACGAAGCGTGGAGAACAGTCCGATTCACGGTCGCAGAATCACCCGTGCCGAAAGTGTCGATACGTTGTCACCATGCGAGTCAATAACATCCGACGACCTTATGCTGGACTACGATTGCAACGACGATCGGTCTTTCGACGAATCGAACAGACGGTGAGATATCGTAAAATTTCCCACGCCGGAAAATCCGAAGAGGTCTTGGAAATTAATTAATTTTTCTTTTCTCTCAAATTTTCTTCAGGCTGGACTCCAGCCCGGCATTGCACGAGCTCGACGACGCCACGATCAAAGAAGTCATGAAGGAGTGGAGTACAATGATGGGCGGTCCACAGAATCATTCCAATTCCAATCTGGCCAACAACAACGTCAACGCTGGAAACAACAATAATAATCATACGATCGCCGAATCCGGGTATGTATCGGTTCGTTATTTGCTTTACAACTGAACTCTCCGATCCAAGCACGTTTCGATTAATTGCACGGTTTCGGAGAGCGTGCATCAAAACGGGTCGTTCGCTACTCAACAAAAAAATATCGAACATGGAAACATCTTTGGATCGAATTGGTTTGTCAACTGTAGCCGTACGACCTAATTCCCCGCAGTTTCCCTTCATGCGCTTTATACATTGCTACTTTTATGTTTTTTGTTTTTATTTGCGTTAACGCTGCTTGGCTCGATGTTGAATTTAGAACAACAAAAAAAAAACACACTAGACTCACCGATCACTTGCCAGCAAATTTTTCATCGCCGTCGAGTCACATCGTCCTGGCACGCAATTGTTATTTTATACACGCATGAGTTTGTCGCGTAATTCGATTCTACTCGACGTCGATCGTGACGCACGTACGTTGCGTCACCGAAGCTCCGGACGTTTTACGATGAACGAGAGTTTACGAACTGTGTTTCAAGTCCCAGTCATTGACAGTTTGACTTTTTTTAAATGTGCTATTGAAAAAACTAAGAATACTTAAATGTGCTATTGAAAATACTTCCTTGAAGCAACCGTAGTTTCTGTGAATTACTTACAAACGATATATTAGAAAATCCAAAGATTTTTTTTTTTTTTTTTTTTAATCGCAACGCGTGCTATAAAATTAATACGCTCGATTCGCGACTAAAAGCGACGTAATAATGACATAATTATATCAAGCTGGTTATTGAGCCCGATATAGTAAATTACTCCAAAGAGCACCCAAAAAGGATCTAAAAAGGATGGTTTTAGAAAAATAACAACCAGTGCGTTAAATTTAATACGCCCGATTTGTGACTAAAATTGACGTAATAATGACATAATTATTTTAAGCTGGCTACTGAGCCAAATGTGGTCAATGACTGGGACCCCCGCTCAATGAAAAACGTGTGCATCGATCGATGAATGACCGGCGGCGCCCGGTCGGACACGAACGCGGCTGAGTGTGAACGAGTTACACCTGCAATAACCATCACTCGACTTCCGGCCGTGCCTCTGTTATTCTCCTCGACCGACAATTTTTCTATTTTTTTTTTTGTTATTATTTTTTTCACCATTCGCTTCGTCGACGAAAGATTCGCAATCGATAAGTCTGCCTATCGCCTGTAGTGTAAATCAATCGTTCGGTACAACTACCGATCGCTATAGCCCGAGCGAAGCTGCTCGGTGAATCCGATGCGATTTCATCGCCCACAACCATAAATCCATTCTCGATAGCTATCTCAGCGCCGGTGATTCATGAGTCGCGCTCTACGTTACGCCGGGCTGTACGTTGCTCCAGTGATTCCATAATATTATCGTTACAACTTTATAAGACCGCGAGATCAATGATGCCAGACATCGAGTACCACTGTGCTGATAGACAGCAAGGCGCCGCGGTCGAACTCTCTCCCGCTGTCTTCCGGTTCTAATAATACTGCCGGGAATCCGCTGTACCCTCTCGGGTTGAAATCTCCAAAACGGCGCGATTCGGATGATCGGTCTGGGCTTGCGCTTTATTGAATTTGTACATGGACGACTATAGAAAAACAATAAGTATATCGATCGTAACTTCAAAATCACAGAGTTCAAAATAATACAGCCGGGAATCGGCTGTATCGTCTAACAAATACAAAACTGTGTTATTTTGATGATCGGAATGCGTTTGCGCCTTATTGAATCTGCTCAAACAGACAAATGTCACATGACAAGCACCGAGCACAAATATCTGGGTGTATATACACAACGATAAAAAATATTATATCGATCGTAACTTCAGAAGCCCGCAGAACCATCAAGATTTTTTAAAATAAATTTGTACCTATCCGTACCTGTCTATCGATGACAGTAATACGCAAAAATATAGACTTGTGTAAGCCGCATATAAACGCGATCATATCAATTCCAATGGGGTTCCACTATTTTTATTCTTCATGGGTTATAAACTCCAAAACGGTGCGATTCGGATGATCGGTTTGCGTTCGCGCTTTATTGTATTTGTACATGGATGACTATAGAAAAACAATAAGTGTATCGATCGCAACTTTAAAATCCCACAATTCCAAATAATACTGCCGGGAATCGGCTGTACACAACTATAAAAAAAAGTATATCGATCGTAACTTCAGAAGCCCGCAGGACCATTTGCAATTTTTCAGTAAATCTCAACCTATCTTACATTTATCTATGAAAGTGATGAATAGGCAAAATGTAGATTTTCCGCATATAAATACGATCAGACAAGTTTAAATGGATTACCACTATTTTTCTTCGTGGATTGTCATCAATGCACCCGATATGCATTTTTTTTCGGTTATTAATATCGTCGTTTATTTTACTATCAACGCTTTCGTTAAAGTAACTTACAATATCCGCATCTACACGTGTTAACTTTGCATTAAATAATATAAGAAAATTATTCTCGTTCTGATTTTCGTGAAACATTTCTTTAAGTATCAGTCAACCTGTAAACAAACGTTTTTTTCTTCCACAAAATAATTTTCTTAATAATATTTTCATGAAATTCAGTGCAGAAAACAATCATATTATTGAATAAATTAAAAAACATGATGATAGCGTAGTCACAGATACTTTAAGTGACTTGCAAAAAAATCGAATATTAACTAACAATATCGGATAAACAAAAGATCATCCCCATCAAAGTAATTGCAGGTTTCCATCTAGATTAGCAATTCAACATTCAACTGATTCCTTTTCACGTCAACATAAAAAAACTGGCGTTTACATTTGAATCAAAGGCTCTAAAAAAACACTCAATGGATAAACACGAAAAAAGTATTCCCTTTAGCAAACAAGCTTCATATAGAAGATCCTCGACAGTCCGCAGGGCGGCCGCGCAGCGGAGCAGATTCGTACCATCAAACGGTTACGCGATTTCCGAATGGCGCAGACCGTCCGTGTCGGCAAAGTCGAAATCCCATGGTTCGGTCGAGGTATCTCTCGGGCCTTTGGCGGTCGGAAAGCGGGAGCTCGGCCCGTTCCATTCGCCGCGGCCTTTCGGCCACGGGGGAACGCGGTTCAGGGCCACCGGGGAGTCTTTGTTCTCTCAGACGCTGAAAAGCCCTGCGGCTTTCTCAGTGAGCTCGAGCGTTTTCGTGCCGCTTCGTTGCTATTGATCCGGCTCAGGTTTTAGAGCGCTGAAACGCATCGCCTGAATAAAGTAACAACACGAGACTCTCCGGCCGCCTCGCGTGACAATGGACCGACGGATATAGCCAACTTGGCCGAGCCGTTTGCCGGACGGTGTAGAGCCATGTATATAGATATAGCGCGGTGCTTTGCTGGCGCAGTGCGCTGTACAGTGCGCCATACAGTAATCCCGCGTGCCGCGATGGATTCGCATACATTTACGATGGCTTCTCGTACAAAGCCACTCTGGATATTCATGCAGGCTATTTTCAACCTAGTATCACGGATACGCACTCCTTCGCCGACGTTTAGTCGATAAATTCGCCGGTTTACGGGAGCGGCGTTGCGGGACGGCACGGGAGAGCCGTCTACGCGATTTTGTGCGGACGGCTCTGCCGAGCGCGTGCTAATGATTCATCGCTGTCATTCGACTCGCACGTTTTGCCGCAGAACACGTGCCACGCGATCGTCGGAATATTAACGAAGGCTCGCTTATCCAACCCAACGTAATCGGCGCTCGCGCGCTCGGCATTGTTTTTGTTTGGAGCTCGAGAGAGTTTCCAGGAAACGGTTCATCTGCCTACTCGCTGTTTTGTTGATAAATAAAACTGGTTGTAGAGATTCGTAAGTTCTTTTTTTTACTTGTAGGGTTAACGTTCGGGTAAACGGTACTTGTCTTTTTTTTTATTTACTACTTTTTTGAGAGTTGAGTGAACAGTAATGAAGTTGGTTTTTTTGACATCTATAACGATTCATACCCGGGTGTGGTCATCAAAAAATGAAAACTTTTTGGCGGGAGAGGGGGCGAAGTCAGGTAAAAATGGTTATAAATTGATAAATAAAAAAGATGGTCTAGATTTGTAATTTTGTTTATGACCATGACAATTTCTGCATCTTCAAAAATTAACTTTGGCAACTTGTGGCGCGGTTTGAAAAATCCATTGGTGCAGAATTGAAAGTGGGTTCTATATTTTTTTTATAATGATTTAAGACGTGCCAACATACCAAAATATTTTTTAAAAAAATTATTTTTTGCAACCAATTTTTTTTATTTATTTATTTTTTTATTTTTTTATTTTTGTTAGACTATTGAAATACGACTAAAAAAAGTTCTTACAGATTTTTCTCCCAAGACGACAAATTAGGCGTCACAAGTTGCCAAAGTTAATTTTCGAAGATGCAGACATTTTCATGGCCACATAATTTTTTTTTTAATCGCAATGTAAACGTCTCAGTAGTGATTGTTCGGATTTGTTTAATTGACTGCTTTTTCGATTACACGAATGGACAGCAACGACGTTGGTTCTTTGGTCTCTGTTTACAAACATTTTAAACAACGATAAAAAAAATAAAACTTTGATATTGCCGAAATGAAGTTCAAATAGTGAAATGCATTTTTTGTTTATCCCTCCGGCTGTTAGATTATGTATGTACAAGACATTCTTCTTACATCATAATCCATGAATCAATCTTAAATACAAATGATCTTGCGTGTTCTTAAACTTGATGTGTCCTCTAGTCAGCTGACGGTTTTTTTATTTTTATCATTCCTCTTGATTCCGAGAGAACCAGTGCACTAATTTGACTCATCAAAGAACTTAGCAGTAGTAGTAGTAGTAGTATGTGTTTTTATTGACAATACATACATAGAGAATAAATACATAGATGTATTGCATTCTTTTAATTTACGGTTTTATATACACATATATATTGGCAATACGCCTTCGACCGAAGCCCCTCAGCCCTCAAGGTCACTTTTTTGGCAATAGCAAACTTTACAGGCTGACAAAAAGCATTTTTTTATTTCAAAGCTGAGATGCTAGAATAATTAATGTGTTCTGATCAATTTTACGACAGACTCCAAGAAAATTTATACACAGAGTCATATCAAACCATAGATCATCTAATTTTTTATGGATTAAAAAAGACTAGACTCATGTCATTATGGTTTGTTTTTACCAGCATAAATAAAATCTGGAGGAGTCACGTCTGTCCGCTGGTTTTTTTTCTTAATCGCGTGTAGGCGTAAAAAACGTAGCATTCCTTCGCGAGGCAATGGAACGGACATGCGAAGGTCAGCCATGCACAAAAACATTCGTTTCTTAATGGCCAACATCATAGTTTTTAGCCGCGCACGTATATTGAACGGAGTCATGGACATCGATGTTTGACATTTCATTTTCAATCATCGCCCGAAGACAGATAATATTCAGTTAAATTGTCCAAAAATGAATATATTTTTTTGAAGATGCTGAAACATCAAGTTTTACTGATCTCGACACGAAATATAGTGATTTCCTTCTTTTTCACAAATGTAAATATCTCGTCGATTTACAAATCTAAATATCTTGTCACTAAATTTTACCCCAAATAATAAAAATGGTACATTACAATTTTTGGTTTTAAATTAATGCTGTTGACTTTATACATTTTTTATTACTATAAATATTTATAGACGCAATGTCAAATATTGAGTTCACTATTCTCATCAACCGTGAGTTTTGCCCAAAACAATCAAAATTTATCATACATTTTTTTTTTCATGAAACTCTTGACATACGATTTTTTTTCCTATAAATATTTATAGCCGCATATTGTCCGATGCAGCATTATTTTCGACCATACAGGAAAAACATCTTCCCTCTCACTGATCTCTTCACGCCAGTGATTCGAATACAAATTTCATACGCGCGAAACCGTGACTTTTTTCACAAATCTAAATATCTCGTCACTCAATTTTACCCCAAATAATAAAAATGTACGTTAAAAAGTTTGGTTTTAAATTAATGCTGTTGACTTTTATACATTTTTTTATGAACATAAATATTTATAGACGCATAATGTCAAATGTTTAGTTCCCTATTCTCATCAACCGAGAGTTTTGCCCAAAACAATCAAAATTTATCATTTATTTTCTTTTCATGAAACTCTTGACATACGATTTTTTTTTACTATACATATTTATAGCCGCATATTGTCCGAAGCAGCATTATTTTCGACCATACAGGGAAAACATCTTTCCCTCCCACTAATCTCTTCACGCCAGTGATTCGAATACAAATTTCATACGCGCGAAACCGTGACTTTTGTCACAAATCTAAATATCTCGTCACTCAATTTTACCCCAAATAATAAAAATGTCCGTTAAAATCTTTGGTTTTAAATTAATGCTGTTGACTTTTATAAATTTTTTATGAACATAAATATTTATAGACGCATAATGTCAAATGTTTAGTTCACTATTCTCGTCAACCGAGAGTTTTGCCCAAAACAATCAAAATTTACCATACATTTTTTTTTTTTCATGAAACTCTTGCCATACGATTTTTTTTACTATAAATATTAATATCCGCATATTGCTCGAAGCAGCATTTGTTTTCGACCATAGAGGAAAAACATCTTTCCTTCCCACTGATCTCTTCACGCCAGTGGTTCGAATACAAATTTCATACGCGCGAAACCGTGCGCACATGGCGCTTCGTGAGGGAAACGGGGTGCCTAGACGAGAAGAATCAAAGGGATCAAAGGCCCCTCCGTTTTGCCAGTAAAGCCCAACCGGATTTATAGAGTTCATCCGAGCTCGGTCGTCCGAGCCACCTTGCCGAGTCACAGTTTTGCTATAGCGTTTCAAAACCGAGAACTCGGCGCTACAGTCCACGCCGTTAACTATAGAGTCTCCGCTACGAGGCATTTGCCAGCCCGCAGAGTAAAACTCCCTCCATCCGACCCGGCTCGCTCGGCAGCCACCGGTGGCTCAACGCGGCAGCCTAGTCGCGATCACGCTCGGCCCAGTACTGGTTTCGACGCCGCGAGATTGTCACGAGGACGTTGGACGAACGCCTCGTCCGACCCGCGTGCAATCTATCTGTCAGTGCAGACCCGTCGATCGTTCCGTTAAATCCGTTCTGTTCGCGATAAATTAGTCAGTTTGTGATAATCTTCGTCGCTCAAGGTGCAACGACTGTGCAACGAGCTCGAGCGATAAATTCACGACGCAACAAAAATGTAACAACGCGTTTCAGGCTCTCGAGAATTATTCTTCGATAATCCGATAATATAAATAAACATTGCGAGACGAACAGCGGTCCGGTGGAGTCTTTGAAGCGTCGCACGTATTTTGCACGGCTGCGGGGTCAAATGTAATAGCATTTTTTAGGGACAAAGACTCGGTATGTTTGTATATCAACTTTCCTTGTTGGCAAAGTTGATGTACGGCTAAATGTTTATTTAACTGTGGCGATATAATGAGGTTTTGAGATCTGGAAATTTCTTTTAGTAGTTTTGGAAGATGAATTTAAAGTAGATTACCGACGAAAAAAATTAATCTACGACTTATATGATTTTTTTTTAACGTAACGAGGATATAATTTTGGATCGTTTTCCAGACTATGCCGGATCGGTATAGTTAATATTGGTTAGATTTTTTTTATGCGATCGAATACGGGGACTAGTTGCATAATGCAACGTCAAATATAATGCACTGTTTGGGGACAAAGACTCAATATATTTGTATACCAACTTTGCTTATCAGCACAGTGATAGATTTGGCGGAGAATAATTCAAAGTAGAGGACAAAGAAAAAAATTGATATAAGTCATAGATCAATTTTTTAAATAAAAACAAATTAATCCATCACTTATATTAATTTTTTTAACGAGGAAATAATTGTGCATCGTTTTCCAGACTATGCCGGATCGGTATAGTTAATATTGATTTTTTAATTCGATCGAATAGATTTTTTAATTCGATCGAATATGGGGACTAGTTGCATACTGCAACGTCAAATATAATACACTGTTTGGGGACAAAGACTCAACATATTTGTATACCAACTTTGCTTATCGGCACAGTTGATATACTGTTCTAAGTTTTGAGATCTCTCAATTGTCTTGGTAGCTTCGGAGGAAAATAATTCAAAGTAGACCAAAGAAAAAAATTAATATTAGTCGTAGATCAATTTTTTAAATAAAAACAAATTGATCCATCACTTATATTAATTTTTTTTAACGAGGAAATAATTGTGCATCGTTTTCCAGACTCCACCGGATCGGTAGAGTTACTGTTAGCTTTACTTTTTAATACAATCGAATACACGGACCTGGTTACACAATTCAATGGCCATTACTATTTAAATTACCATTAGTTTTCACGACGTCAATCCGCAAGCCGAAATGCTTTTCCGATTGCTTTTTCAATGAGTATATAATACATTTTTAACGCTGCAGAAGAGTTTAATATAGTTTAGAAATCCTCAGTTTTTTAAGCTGTTTAAGACGTCAAACATTCAAAGTTCATTACCGATGAAAACAAATTTTACAATCTATATTAATTTTTAGCTTTTTTCTCTACTTTAATGTAACAATGAAAAACTGTGCATCGTTTTCCGGACTCCGCCGGATCCGAAGAGTTAATATTGGTTATTTTTTTAATTCAATCGAATACACAGACCAGTTTACATAATTCAACGACTGCGCTAATATTCAAATTATGTTTATTTTCGACGATATTGTCGATCCGCAAACTTTCGTCTAATTGGCTCGTCAATTATGTTAATGAAAGTACAGAATGGATGGGAAGCTCTTCGCAAATTCGTTTCCGTCCGTCGTTCCCATACGGCAATTACTATTAAGCAATTCGCCGCTCGACGCGGCACCGTATATCATGAGAATATAGTTTTTTTTTTTCTAAGCCCGTTTTAGCCCCCGATCGATAACTCGATAATTCCACCACACTACGGTCGTCGAACCATTCAACACCACACGTTATCTAGCTTCTGCGATTACTGCAATCTTTCCCTTTTGTTACCCTTTCTCGCTCCGTTTAATCTCGTTGTCTCTAACATTGCTTGTTTTTTTTTTTCAACCTGCTGTTACGTCCGGTTTCATTTTTTAATGTTATAATTTTTTTTGTGCTTTATGTTTTGTCCCGAAATTGTCCGATTTTTGAACGGTAGAAGATTGTGAAAATATAATCGAAATAATATTCTGAGGACTTTTTTATTTTTATTTATTTTCACCTTCGAGTCAGGGAATAAAAATTTCACCATTTTTAATGCTGCTGCGGATTTAAGTTGAGTACGTTTTCGATCATTTTTGTTCGCGAATAAAAATACTATTTTTGGACACAACATGACCGCGATTTTGTTTTATGTTACGCTAGACTGTCGCAGATGTTCGATGAGCTAATTCGCGGTCATTTTTAATTCCCGGAGAGAAAGAAATATCAATGATTCACCCCACTACGAGCTACCGACGATATAAGTAAAAATTGTTATTCACGCTGTGAAATCATCCGTTTTCAATAACAACGAACACTTTACCGGAATTCAATTTTTTTTTTCACTCACGATGGAGTAAGCAATTTTATTGTTCCGAGTTCCTCGCGTGCTTCATGGTACAAATCACGTGGTAGATAAAGAATACTTTCTATTCCTGTAAAGCTAATGTTTCTGGTGAAAGGTGATAATTGTTTTGTTTTTTTACTGTGATACGTCGTCTACGAATCACCATTCTTTTTCTTCACGAGGCGCAAATTTCCTTAAAATTCAAGTTAAAAATCTCCAAAATTGTCCCTTTGCATTTGAAATTTTCGAAGACATTTTTTTTAACACCTTAATTGTCCGACCACATTTTTAAGCTTGGTCTAATGTTTCTCGCAAAAGGTGATAACATTTTTTTACTGTGAATCGCAGTTTGCGAAACACTTTTTTCATTGACGAAGTGCAAAAACCCTGAAAATTCAAGTAAAAAATTCCGAAATTGTCCATTTGCATGCAACATGAAAGAAATGTTCGAAGACATTTTGACGCTAGACCAACATTTAAAAAATTCCTGGACAGACGAACCTTAGGTTTTCGTCGGGCGCGTAAAAGTCAAATTAATTATTGCTATTTCTTTTTACATCCAGAATAAACATTTTTTTAAATGTCCAAGTCGTTTTTATTTTATTTTCCCATGTTTACGTCAACAAATTTATACCGAAACGGAACGGAACAGCAGAATAGAATTTTTTTTAAATGTCTTAAATATCGCATGCAAACACATCTGCAACTCGTAGTTAGAATTCTCCGTAGTTGTCCGTAACGAGACACAAAAGGCACGTTCATCGAACATCAGTTTCTCCATCACTTCACTCTGGAAGCTCGTGGGGTTTGTTTGTTGCACGTCTTCTCGGCAAAGTCAATCGAGGAGCAATCATTCGTCACCGTCGATTGTCATTCCAATCGGTCAATCATAAATTATTAAATAAATCCTGCTCGTTGAACGTCCCCGGTCTCGGAGCTAGAAACATCGTTCGATCGCTTCTACTTCAAAAGTCTTTTCTCGTCGACCAGCCGACAAGAGAATTCCATAAAAATACAAAACTGTATCGAAGACAATTGCATAATAATAATAAGATTAACAATAATAATTAATAATAACTAATAATAATAATAATAAAAAAGAAGCCACATAAAGGAAAAACGAGGACGTACGAATTGAGAGTTAGTGTTTTGTGTTCTAGCGAGCTTATAAAGCAAGTGAAGCAATTGCAAATCGGCGAGGAGGCTACGGGTGGGGACTACTACCAGCTGACTTACCCTAACTAGCAACCAATCGCCGGTCCTCCTTTGCCATCTAACCCGACTAACACCTGGCGTTCGTAGAGCACTAATGCACGGGGAAGCGAGGGGACGTTAGAGCCGAGAGAGAACGAAAAAAAAAGAATCGATGAGCGAGCGAAAAAGAACATTGGGGAAGAAAAAAAGGAAAGGAAAAAACGAAATGCACGAGGAGGATAAGCGGAAAGGGACTAGTGGGACTCACGGAAGGTCCTTAGAATCGTGATTCAAAAGAAAAGAAAAAAATAAATATTTTTCAATCCCCGAAGCACACACACACACCCGACCCCGATAACACACACGCAGTGTACGTACAAAAATCGCAGTGCAGTTAATATTCGATATAGTCGAGAATAACGTAATAGGTACGAGCAACTTATTTTTCCAATTTCATACCCACCAAAGGGCCTGTCCGGGCCGGCCGTAAAGTGCGCGAGAAAATTAACTTCGCAATACGTACGTAGTGCACGAGTACTGTTGCACCGCTGGTATCACGAGAGTGAGTCAGTCCACTCGATTTAGATCGACGCGTGCGGGTGAACTCGGCCATTCGCATAACTTATTATAATCGCCCGGTAGTCGCGAGGTCTCGCGATTTCTCGATGCTATACACTGAAAAAAATATTTAAAAAATCGTATACAATTTAATGCACCGGTACTTGAAGTTTTTATCCATAAACGGGTATATCAAATTTAATGTACTATTGTAATGAAAAATTAATTTACAGTAGATCAAACATTTTTGAATGTTTTCAAATTTATAATTTACGTTCATTTCACTACAAAACTACTTCAATTTCGCTACAAAAGTACTTCAATTTCACTACAAAACTACTTCAATTTCGCTACAAAAGTACTTCAATTTCACTACAAAAGTACTTCAACTTCACTACAAAAGCACTTCAATTTCACTACAAAAGTACTTTAATTTCACTATAAAAGCACTTCAATTTCACTACAAAAGTATTTCAATTTCACTATAAAAGTACTTCAATTTCACTACAAAAGTACTTTAATTTCACTATAAAAGTACTTCAATTTCACTATAAAAGTACTTCAACTTCACTATAAAAGTGCACGAATTTGTCATCACAATTGTGCATTAAATTTCAAGTACCAGGTTTCGCACGAAAATTTCCAGTGCGGTAAAATAAATTTACAATTTTTTTTTAGCAGTGTAAAGAATCTTTCGTGTAGAGCGATGCTCGTGAAAAATAGTTTCGCGGTATCGCGAGCGTGCAAGAGCATCGCAGCAAAATATTCGTATACGACTTTCCATAACGTCTCTTCCGTAGATTCAATAGAGTCGAGTTTTTTAAATCAGTTATTTAGTCTTAAACTGTCCAAGACCGTGGGCATTTAGATGTCAGAAATTCCCGCGGTGTCCCGAGTAGATTAACGTTGAGCTTCGTCACGCCGGCCAAACTGGTGGTAGTCTCGTAGTTGGAACACCGGAACGAGCCGACTTCCTGATTAGCTTCACTTCCAAGTGACCGTGATCGAATCGATTCCAGCGGAGAAACATTTTTAAAAAAGGTTTTCTTTGGTTTCTTTTATTATTCTTATAATTTTTTAATCGATTATCGTCCATGAGTCCTTCCACTGGTCGTTTTTGAATTACGCGATCGTTAGAGTAGATTAGACTCTAATACATATATATATATATATATTCTATACCACATTAAAGGAGGTTGGAGCGCTAGGCCGCATCGGATATAATAAGATAAATTGAAAAAATAGTATTTTGTAGACGAATAATAATACACGACTTTTAATAGATTCACCGTCGAGCTTCCGAGATGCGTTGAGTGAGAGTCTGGTACTCTTCACGTTATAGATATATTTTTTATGTAAATCTATTTTTTAAAGCTCAATACTGTTTTTTTGTCTTTCTTCTCCCGGTGACGAAGCCAAGCGTACTTGATTGACCCTTCGGAGCGTGCATGGACGGAACAGCTTTTCAAGGTTACAAAAAAAATTTATGGAAAACCTTTGATAAATTGCGAGAAAAATATCGCCATAAATTCTCAAAGTGAGTTACTAACCCAACGAGGCATGGCATAAATTTGATGAAAAAAAACCACATGGAAATAATTCGAATTGACAACACACAACTTTACTGAAAGGGTTGAAATTATCGGGTATACTTTTTCCACTTTTAATTTTATTCCATTTCTAGATAATAATTCTGACATAATTCGGCCTGAGGCGCTCCAGCAATCTTATCGTACACGCGATAGTCTTCTATTCCTATAGAGACCGAAAAATATATACTTAAAATATATTAAAAAAAAAAATCAAATAATATATGCGTAAAACTGTATCAACGGTTAAAATGTATTGGTTCATCGACACTCACGTGGTTGAGAATATCGCGTTATTAGGGAATTTAATCTTCGACTCTAATCGAAATACGCGTGATGCATGTAGTCGAAATATTAACCGAATAAAAGTAGATTATAGTGTGTGTCTACGTAGAGGGCTGTGTATAGCTAACCTTCGCGTGCGGCGCTTCGCGTTCGCCAGTCGAGGATATTATCGCGGTCAAAGTTTTCCACGTGGCGCTGGCTGTCGTCTCAGCTGGAATTGACACGGACAGTCCGAAGCCAGACCGATGGTTTCGCCGCAACGGAGAGGTTGGAAAACGTTCGCACCGTGAAAACGCGACCAACGCCGACCGCCAGGTGCAACCGAGGAGGCTCGTCGTTTTTGCGAGGACAAAGAAAGTCGTCTTAAAAACTTAGTTTCCCTGGAATAATTTTCGTGCGGAAAAAACGTGACATTTTTTTTATTTTCCCTCGGAACATTTTTTTGTGAGAAAAACGCGGAAAATTCGTCGAGTTTCGCTGGGGACATTTTTCCGAGGAAAAAACGTCGGAAAATTTGTCGATTTTCCGTGGAAACATTTCTGTGTGGAAATACGAGAAATTTTATGTAAAATTTTTAAGTTTATGTGAAAACATTTTTGGTCGAAAATACAAGTTCCGACGTTTTGAAGTTTCACTCGGATAATTTTTGCGAGGAAAACATGTAAAATTGCACCTTGGAACATTTCGGTGGAGAAAAACATCGTGAGATTTTCGAGTTTGCCCGGAAGCTTTTTTTGTGAAAAAAAAAAACTTAAATTTTGTTTAGTTTTTATTGGAAAATTTTTGTGAGGAGAAAAAGTTCGAAGCCTAAGTCTGATGTTTCGACAGCATCGATAGTGTATTCGTCAGCGGGCAACCTTGCACGAGAAGCGATTGCATAACGATATCAAGAGCAAGGAGACAACAGCGAACGTTCTGTAACGAAAGACGCCGGGGAATAAAAAGAAAATCCGGACGTAACGGTGGTGTAATTATTGCGCTGGTGAGGTCGCCGATTCGAGAGAGCCGAAGTTCCAGACAATTTTACGAGAGGATAACTGAACGCCGAAGGACCGAAGGAAAGAGAGTCCCTTCTGGAGAGATCGAACAGAGATCATTACGAAATAAGGAGAAACTCGTGTGAAACCGAATGGAAAGATGAAGGAGCCGGCTGTGCCGAATTCCGGCACGACGACGGTCACTACAATGCCCAACTCCACTACGGTCAACGGGTAAATAATTACACAACTATAATCTGCATCCAAAATCCTTCCTTGTATATATTCATATATACACGTATACATATATTGGGGTGTTTTTCAAAATTAAAAAAAAAATATATATATTAACAATTTTGCGAGGAAAAAAGATTTTTTTTGTCACTCCCGAGTATGAGTGGAAATTATTCGAGATTGATTTTAGTTAAAGGAGCGGTGTTCGATATACTGAACGGACCTGGAAATATACCTTGGAAAGTTGGTGAAAATTATGAAGAAAAAAATGTTCGAACTCTTTTTTTTTTAATCATCATTTTTTGCGTGAAGCAATGGTTAATTGTTTTCAATTCAATTCCAAGGACGATGACAAAGAAAAATGATTTATTTCCGAAAAACGAGATTTGTTGATAAATTTTCAAATATCTGAGAAACATTTCGATTTATGTATATACCCCCTAAATATCGTATATTGTATTGATTTATAATATAAATTCTATAAAAAGTATTTCGCATCCCGGTCTGCATACGTATACCAGTGTCGAAATAAAGGGAATGACGAGAAGAAACGAAAAGAAGAAAATTCGCCGATTCGCTCGTAAAGTCATCGTATGAATGATGCACACTGATATGTGCGTTGCGTTGTTATTTATTGGCTGGTGCGAGAAGAGGACTTTTTAGACTTTCGCACGAGACTGTATTGCTCCTCTAATGTAATTAGAGAGAAAAGTGAGCTTGTGTCCGAAGTGTTTAATCCGGCGGAAGAATGTTCTTTCGAACAATAACGGCTGATGATTTTACCTCGGTTGAAAGTTTACCCTTATCCCTGGTGAAGTCTCCCAACTGACCAGTTATTCTTTTTATTAACATCTTAAGACTCAGTAAGTGAAAAACCTCTCCGCCAATCCCGAGCTCGGTCGCTAACAAAAACTGTAATACATTTTTCCTATCACCTGCACGTAAAATCCCGCTTTACGTTCCTCTGAAGTGGGCGCAGAAAGCCACTTTCTCGCACCGCGTGCGAGAAAAATACTGCTCATGCGTACAAAGGCAATATGGTAATTTTTCCCGCACTAGAGCGGAAAAGTGCGTCTTTACGCATACTTTACGGGAACGGAAAGCGTGCTTTTTGTGAATTTGTTAGGAAAAATTATGTGAATGGCATGGTCGTAGAACAGGGAGTTATGACTCATATGAATGCCGCACTCGTCAAGAACTCCCTTTCTACGCCCTTGCCATACAAATAACTATTTCTTAACGCATGCACCTGAAATCCCGCTTTCCATTCCTGTGAAGTGAGTGCAGAAAGTCACTTTCTCCCATCGCGTGCGAGAAAAATACTGCGCAGGCGTACAAACGCAATATGGTATTTTTCTCGCACTAGTGCGAGAAGGTGCCTTTCTGCGCACACTTCTCAAAAACGAAAAACGGGAAGTTCGTGAATTTGTTAGGAAAAATTATGTGAATGGCATGGGCGTAGAAAAGGGAGTTATGACTCATATGAATGCCGCACTCGTCAACTCCCTTTCTACACGTTTGCCATATAAATAACTATTTTCTAACGCATGCACGTAAAATCCCGCTTTCCGTTCCTGTGAAGTGAGCGCAGAAAGTCACTTTCTCGCACCGCGTGCGAGAAAAATACTGCGCATGCGTACAAACGCAACATGGTATTTTTTCTCGCACTAATGCGAGAAAGTGCCTTTCTGCGCACATTTCCAAAATACGAAAAACGGGAATTTCGTGAATTTGTTAGGAAATATCATGTGAATGGGAGGGGCGTGGAAAGGGAAATCCTGACTCGTGTCAATGTCGCACTCGGCAAGAACTCCCTTTCTATGTCCTTGCCGTACAAATAACAATTTTTTTACCGATATTGGATATGTATGGTGAAGGAATAAGTTTCATCGAAAGCTGTGACGATATCCTCTTTCTATGAGACTTTTTATTTCATCGCACATCCAACCGTGAAAAAAATTCGTTACAGTTTTTATCACCAACCGCGGTATTTGACACAGGGTAAGAGTGGTGAACATGTCCTGATCGATAATCTGGTCATTGATTTACCTGCTGGTCGAGCTGTGCCATATTCACCACTTATAGCCTACTCTTAAGGTTCGCCTGCTTTGTGCCCAGTCGGTAACAAAAACTGTAATTAATGTCCCTCTGACCTTCATGACAGCAACAGCAAAGGACCGCAAACACCTAACGAAGCAGTAAATCGTCTCTCCTTGCGTCTACCAATTCCCCAGGGAAAGACAATATACTTTTTCATCGGCTGTTCGTGGTTTCGAAACTACACCCAAAAAAATAACTTATTTCACGGCCACCGTTTATTTGGTCTGAGTAAAATATTGATTTGATTTAAATAAATCGTTACTTTAATGAAATAAATATTCATTTAAATGAAATAAATATTCATTTAAATGAAATAAATAATTATTTAAATCAAATAAATATTTTACTCAAACCAAATAAACGATGGTCGTCAAATAAATTACTTTTCTGGATGTACATTCATTACAGATTTCGTTACTGTCGGTGGTATTTCACCAACTCTCAACGGAATAAGAGAAATTTGACCGATTCCAAGAGATCCTTGGTTTATGCGGGCTCGAAATTTTGTTGATACAAAATTGTTATAATATTTGTATAGTATTTAAGGTGATAAATTTGACGCTTACGAATTCGCTTCGGACACGGCTTTCTCTTCATACAACTTTTTCATCGTAAATATATGACTCGTAGCATGACGTCACGTAGATTGGCATGAACTTATCGTAAACTCCTACACACAGCCCTGCACACCACGACCCGCTTCGTTTATATTTGAACCTATGTATTTGTATGGATTGCGACGAGCTGGGATGACCCTCGTTTATTAGTCATGCCCTTTTGGGTAAGTTTTTGTAGCTATTTGCATTGTGCACCGATTTAGTACGTAAGTAGCGGACATACATCGATATACAACGAACCAACGGAAAAATAATTGGAATTTAGAAATTGATAATAATATGACTAATTTAAGGCCCTATTTACGCGATTCGCCGATTTTCGAAGGCACTTTTCTAGACGCGGTTAAACAAAAATTATGTATATATTGACAACATTTTTTTACAGATCATTTATGTACATGGTTAAGTATACGTAAAAAAATCAGAAATATTAACAAATGGCGGATATATTACATAATAAAGCAATGTATTTTTTTTAGCGCGCGTAGATGGTGAAAGTTCTCAGCATTGATGTGGGTGTCAGAAAAAAAATTAACATAATTATAATTGCATAATGAATGTCACTTCAGTGTAAACCAACAATATTATTTTTTTTTATTATTATTATAAAAATTCGAAAAGTAACATTTTCTTACTCAATATTCTGTCGGTATTTTATTTTTTATTTTTTTTTTGTTTCATTGAAATTTTTGTTCCTGTGGTTCACACGATAGGTGATGATACTAAGAATATGTTGTCAAAAATACGTAACACTTATTGTATGTTGTACGTAACACTTATTTATAAACTACCGAGTTGTGCAACACTTGCAAAATATTACATAACTCAAAACGGGATATATTTATCAGGTCGGCAATCCTTGACAGTACCTCTTATTTTCCTACTACCAAAGTCATCGGCTAAGTAAAAAAAATGTCACTTCTGAAAAATGTTCTGCACTTCAAGATTGTTAAGGTAGTAGATGCACATTAGCTAGTCAAATGAGAGTTGTATTATGCAAATTTTGAATTGTCGCTATTTAAGTTTCGAAAAAATAGTAATATGGTAAAGTGTGGTTTTACATATGTATGACACTACCTGTTAGCATTCATTGGGAACTTTTAAATATTGAGACAGAAGGAATTTCTGACTATGTAGACTCACCCATGTCGCAGTTTCTGAGCCGCGTGTGAGCCTGATTTCTGACACTCATACAGTAATTTGTGACGCCTGCGCATCTGTAATTACCCAATATACAGACAAGACATTAAAATTTGGAAAATATTTCAAAGGAATTATGTGGAAAAACAAATTGTATGGTAGAGTTAAATGCAAAAATCTTTTAAGTAATAAAGTCCGATAAATTTTCCTAGGGTATCATAATTTCATAAAAAAAAGAACATAGCATAAATTGTCGACTTGGTAATAAACCAATGGGTATTTTGCCTTATTCTCTATATAATTGTACCTCAAATTAGGATAAATAAACAAAGCTAATTCTAGGACGCAACAGGTAAAAAAACGAGGTTCAGAAACTGCGATATAACCTCAATTATGTGACGGAATTATTAACCCCGCGAATTTAAGAAAAATAAAACTAAACAGAAGTAGAATTTTTTTCATCGATAAAGTGGTTCATACTGAAGATATTGATATAAGTTTAGTGTGGTTTAATACTTATTTGAGAATGAAAATCCACTATTGGACAATGCTGTTCCGAGCCCACTGAGATGCAAGTCGCCCACCGTTCGCAGATAAATTTAATTAACTAAACATTTTATTTAAAAAACGTGCGTGTGGCCAAAATAAACTACATTTAATGCTCTTCAATTTGCCAGTAATCCGGTTGATATTCGACGAAAACTGAATTCAGAGCAGTTAGAAATGTGCCGTCGGGGTCACAAACTGGGCCGTTTACGTTATTTCCATATGCTGGTGGACTACCGGGCTAAATCCAATGGCTTGAAACAGCCAACAAATCAGTGGCCCCGAATTCATATTATCGCCGATACAGAGTGAAATCACCGCCGGCAGACTCATAGCCGATAGTAATTAAACAATTCTCATTGAAACATGAGAAAAAAACGATTTTTTTTTTTAAATTGAAAAATGCACTGAGAAAAACTTACATAGTAAATAGTTCTCAGGGGGGCTGCTACATTTTACAGTTACGACAAAGACCAAAAATTATAGTTGAAACTATAATTATAGTTTAATCAATTGAGTATATACTATCACAAACCATCTATATAGACGTTCCCCCTTGGGAACCATTCGTTATAGTAGAAAATACCATCCTTTTTCTCAGTGTGGTAGAGATTTGGCACCAGATCTGAGTTTTTACACTCACGATGATAATCCAAACCTAAACATCAGAAACTATCCAGATTACACTTAGGGGAAAAGTGGTGAATATGGCCCACCTCGATTAACACGTAAATCAATGATATATGGACCGGGCCATATTCCCCACTTTTACCCTATCTTTTAATCGTGTATACAAGACACGTTATTTATTTACGTGTAATAAAAAACAATCATATCGCCGTTTGCCTTTGACTGGGAATACCGAGAATATTTCTCTCCGGCCGGAGCGCAAAGCTTAGTCATACCGATAGGGCAAGGAGAATGGAGCTCTATTTTTTTATTGTTCTCTTATCGCCAGCCTTCCCACTGGAGAATTTAATTGCCGGTGGACTCGTCACCTGACTTTCATACGTGCACGAAACGAATCACGTTTCGCGATGTTCATCGATGTGTGCAACACTCGACTCTGCGCTCTAGCGTGTATACATACATACGTCGATCGTGGCAGCGCGATACGGGTTTACTTTTGCGACACTATTCATTCTGCGACAACAAACTAAACTTATTTCAACTCTAGACGTATGTTTTTGTATCAAACATTAAGTTAAGAGTAAAGTAACTATAAGATTCGTGATCAGCAGGGAAAATACATTACCGTAAGCGGGAAACTCTGAAAATTTGTTACTACGAATTTTTATAGCCATTCTTGCGAAAACTAGGGATTTTAGATATTTTTGAACAGCGACAATGAAATTTTAGAAATACTCAGGTTTCTATCATGCTCTACGGGAAAAAATGCATATTATAAAAAATGTGGGGAAGATTGAGAATTCTCTTTTTTGTTACTTATGTCGCGTGTATTTGTATCGAATATTTAGTTAAGACTAAAGTGAGTAAACGATTTGTAATCAGCAGGGAAAAGTACATCGCCTTGAGCGAAAAATTCTGAAAATTTGTTATAATGAATGTTTGTAGCAAATTTTGCGAAAACTAGTGATTTTAGATATTTTCAAACAACAGTAATGGAATTTAATAAAAACAGAGATGCTTATTATGTTGTATGGGGAAAATACACATTAAAAGATATGGGCGGGAATTTCAGAACTGTTTTTTGGGTTGATATAAAAGTGTTATAAAGGGGTAACTTTGCAATTTTTTATCGCCAAATTGTAAAGTGCCAAACAAATTTTCTAGCTCCAAGTATTTCGATGTATATTTTTCCGCCGAATACGAACCGAACAGCTGTTCTGACCAAATTCAAGCGGGATGTTGCACCAAGAGATTTTTTTTTATTTTACCGGTGCCTGCAAATAAATATTTGTTCGAATAAAGTAAATATTTATTTGTAAAAAAGCCTGTTCAAATAAATTTATTTCTCTTGGTGCGGAATAAATGATTTCTGTTTATTTTTGTCGCGACTGAAGTTCCTCATGGACAGCTGCCATTTCCAGTCTCTCGTGTGTCAGACAATCGACATACGAATAAATCGAAAATTTTTCCACTTTGAATCGACGATTCTTTTTTCTTAAGGTAGTTATTTCGCAATCGACTGGAGTGAATAGGTGACAAGATGTAAGTGGCTGTCGCAGCCAGGCAGCTTGCCAGCTATTGCACACAGCAACGTTTTCACGCAGCTTACTGGTCTATTGTGAAACCGGACGATGAATACATTTTAAATTTCCGTTGGATATTCCTTTTTCTCTTAATAGTATATTATGCCACAAGGGGGGAAAGTGCGTGTTTTCACCGAGTGTGAAGTTTGAGGCCCGAGCGAAGCGAGGGCATAAATTTACACGCGATGAAAATGCACTTCCTCCCTTGTGGAATACGATATTTTTTTCCGGTGTCGTTAAAATAACCACATTTCTTGCGTCGCAAAAATCGCGATATTCGCCAATGACCATTACTCCCTCGAGAGTAATAGAGCTTTCGGTGGGAGTAATGAGCCTTATTACTCCCTAGGGAGTAATGAAATTGTACCGCGCATGCGCACATGTTAATAATGATCATCGGTCAATAATACCCTATTTTCCGCCCGTATTGCAGGCGTATTGCACAAAGGAATGTGATTATTTTAGGGCAGTCGGGGAAAAAGTAATTTAAAAAGAGTTAAATCCTAAATCATAATAGTATATTACCTCCACGAGGGCGAAAAACGTTTTTCTAACGAGTGCGAGTTTGCAGCACGAGGGATGTACGCATTTTTTCATCACCAGGTGCGAAAATGGCGGTTTTGCGCACGCGATGCGGGCGGAAAAGTGGCCATTTCTGCACCGAGTGATGAAATAGTATATTATGCCACGAGGGAGGAAAGTGCGTCTTTTCACCGACTGCGAAGTTTGATACCCGAGCGAAGCGAGGGCAGAAATTCGCACGAGGTGAAAAGGCATTTCCTCCCGAGTGGCATACGATATTTTTTGCCCGACTATGCTAAAAAATGTCCACATTTCTATGTCTGCAATCTGGATGGAAAGTTGTCCGCAGGCAGTAGCTACTTTTTGGCCCGCTGGGACTGCTTTTCGGCCCGCTGTAGCTACTTTTCGGTCCGCTGTAGTTACTTTTCGGCCAGCTGTAGCTACTTTTCGGCCCGCTGCGTTACTTTTCGGTCCGCTGCGTTACCTTTCGGCCCGCTGTAGCTACTTTTCAGTCCGCTGTAGCTACTTTTCGGCCAGCTGTAGCTACTTTTCGGTCCGCTGCGTTACTTATCGGCCCGCTGCCATACTTATCGGCCCGCTGCGTTTCTTTTTGGCCCGCTGGTCAAGAATCGAGAACTTTCCGCCCCCCCTTGCAGGCATGGAATGGGGACTTTTTAGCGTAGGCGGACAAAAAAGGATTAACACAGCTACGGCTCTAAGTATGAGCTGATGTTTACTTGATACAGACGATACTGTGCACTAATCACCTCATTCAACGACTACAAAAAATAATGACAACAAATTATTCATTTGCAAATGTTGTACATGGGTTCGTGGAGTTTTTATTAATGACTGCATATATTTTCAACGATTCGGTGAGAAAACAGTTATCTGGCGATAACTACTTTAACACAGATTTTTTATGTTGGACGGGAAAAAAATAAAGGAATGAAAATCTCTGTGCAAAGCACCCGTGAGTCATGAGCTAGTTGGATTCAGGTTCTTCGTCGTTGGTCGCGTCCGCTGGCCTTTCCCGACAGTGCCTCGTAATTCCGGAGTTTCAAGACGCGTCGGCAACGCCGATTCTTCGCGAGGTCAGAGAGCGTGAACATCGCAAGTACACGAGCAGCATGCCAGGATATTTGCCTGGTCATACCTTTCGCCAGGCAGCAAAGTCGAGAGCCGTTTCTGGGAATTTCAAATCTGACTGTTCCGCTTCATATTATTCTATAACTGTGACGTAGAGCTGCTACACTGAACTTCGTTATTCTCAATTTTCTTTGACCGACAGCTGATATTGTCGTTTCTCTTTTTTTTCTTTGTGCGATTTGACGCTGTATTTCTGCTTCGGATGTTCGGCAAGCAACCGTGAAAGTTGGAGATGTGAAATAGAGCTTATCTACTGTAGAACGAATGAAAAAATGCTTTAAAAGTTAAAAAAAAAAACACCGTAAGGAACAAATTAACAATTCGATTGACAATTTTTCTGAGGTGGAGTGAAGGGTTTTAATAAATGAATGCTTGATTTTTTTCTCATTTGAAATTTCATAAACATTTTTAAGGATTCATGAACATTTCCAGTCAAAAGTGAGATTCGGTGAGAATTCGGACACTTCCTAATGGTATAAAAATCTGATAAAATCGACTGTATTAAAGCTGCCAACAACATTCATTTTGCATAATGATAATGTCAAAACGTTGTTAACAAATTGCTTTAAAAAAAAATTGTTCAACAAATAGTCAGTAAACCTTCCTTTTCTCTTCAAATGAATTCATTGATTTTCTAGAAGCCACATACAATTTTGCCGAATGTTCTATCATTTTTGAAATTTTGTTAAGGCCGTACTGTAGGATCGTGATACCGAAACATATCCGAAATTCATGTCTTTACGTCGATTTTTGAAATTTGCGAAAAAAAGAAAATATGAAATGATAGAAAATTCTGAAAAAATTCACATGAATTGTAAAAAATCAAGGAATTCATTTAAAATGAGAAAATAAAAAGTTTTCTGATTTTTTCGAGTCATTTGTTAATAACTTTTTGGCATTATTATTATGCAAAATCAAAGGTCTTGACGTATAATGCAGCGGATTCTTTTTCGGATTTTTTGCATGTCACGAAGTACTGAAATTGTGATCGTCTTAAACTTTTGGTTGGGAATGTATGTGTGATCCTTAAGTGCATCCTTAAGACAAATGACGTAAAGAAGTATAATATTTTTTTATCTCGTTATCGGACGAATCAATTTGCGCTTTGGTACATATCGAGCGATAGTGTTTATCCGCTCAAGAAAAAAAAAATCCCGACATATTTCGCCAATTTCATTTCCTGGTGCCACTTTCTAAGGTTGAAAGGTGAAACAGTTGTACGATTGAAAGGTGTTTCAAGTAGCCCCGGTTGGCTGGATCTTTAACAAGAGTTTCAGAATGGTGACTCCGATTAAATAAAAGTTAGGGACTCTTGTCGGAAATAAAGTGGCCATCATGTTGAAATTTTTTTAAATCAGACGAGCTTTCTACGGTTAATTTTTCTACGTTTCATCAAATTCTCAAACTTGGCAGGTTTCGGAAATTCAATGTTATCTGGGTTACAATTGAATCTAACGTTAAAGGCTTTGGCTTTTAACCACTAGCGGATTGAAGCATTATAGATTGATACGCAGAAAGAGTGTAATGAACACGTGCTCGGGTTGTCAGAAAGGCAACGATTGCGACCAAAGAACCCGAGGATGGATAGCCCAACGCCACGGTTTACTCGTTAATCAGAGCGTTACTAGTTGGCCACTCGGTAACTTTTGTTTCCCACCGGCCTCGGGCTTACGCCACTATTTCTGTTACACTATTATTATTCGCCTGTACGTTTACACAGTAACGACACATACTACCGCAGATCCGAGTACTATTCTTCTTCGTAATACCGTAGGTGAAATCATATGAAATCGTCGCTCATCGTATAATAGTCATTTTACCCACACTAGCGGTGCAATTTTTTTTTCTTTCACATATGATGAATTTTATAAAAACCTCATACAGTTATCACGTAGTCTTCAAACAGATTTTTAAGTTATGTTGCTTATGAACAATCGTTTTGATTACACCATCATATATAGTAACTCTCTATAAAACATTTATATTTTTTCGTTAAATCGCATTTATTAAAATTTGTTTAATAGAAGTAAGTTTATGTTATCTGTTCTAATATACAGTCTTCAAACAGTACACATCGATTGTTTGTAATATCTCTTCCAGTATACAAACTCTTGAAACGGTATGGATTTGTAGTTTATTTTGTTTGTGAAAAATAATATTTGTCGCAGCCTCATAATGGCAACTTAGAGTTAAACATTTGTGTTTTATATTTTATCTTATCTTCAAATTGTTATCTTCAAATTGTATTTATTAATATTAGCTAAATAGAAACCAATTTTCGTGATGTCTCTTCCAGTATACATAACTTCCGAACGGTACAAATTTGTAGTTTATTTTGTTTATGAAAAATAATATTTATCGCACCGCCATACATGGCAACTTCGAATTAAACATTTGTATTTTGTATATTGTTATCTTCAAATTGTATTTATTCATATTAGTTAAAATAGAAGCCAATTTTTGTGATGTCTCTTTCACTATAGAAAGTTTCCGAACGGTACAAATTTGTAGTTTATTTTGTTCATGAAAAATAATATTTATCGCACCCCCATACAAGTCAACGCAGAGTTAAACAACTTTATTTATTCTTGTTATCATCAAGTCGTATTTATTCACGTTATTTAAATAGCAGCAAATGTTGATGTTATCTCTTCTAATCTACCTTCCAGTTTCCTGAAGCAATTTATCTAGCTACGTTTTTTTCGCTTTTCTTATCGTAATCAACGGTTATACTTGAAGTAAACTCGTGTTAAGGGGTGAGTCTGAAAGCAACTTTTACACCTTCCTTCTTCAAATTCATTTCCATATTTTACGTTATTTTTTTAAAGAACAAACCATGCGAATCCTCGTCCTATTTACATTGTTCATTGTTGCTTAAAAAATGAGTTTTATAAATATTTTACTGTTTCATTAATGAAGAAGAATAATTGTACTTTTTTCCCTGCTGCAACGCGTTTAGCTCAACAGTAAAAATAACGTTTATTAACCATTTCGTGAAGAATAATTCTACTTTTTTCCCTGGTGAAACAGCAAAGATAACGTCGTCATTCATAGAGTGCATAAAGTGTATAGTTCCATAGGTTCTCTTTTTTTATTTTTTTAAATACAACAGGCAAGGACACTGCGGTCCGTGTCGTGCCGTCTGACGTTACGCTATACGAGAGAAAGATGATACCGCACTACTGGTCGTTTCTGTTCGCGGTCATTGCGGCGAAACTTCATACGCATCCTACTGCAGACTCCCCGGCACTCTTGCAGTATAAAAGAGCTCGCCAAAGTTTTTGATTTTCTTTTTCCTGATGCTCTTAGTCTCCTCTTCCTGAACCAAACTCGAACTAGGTTTATTTTTTCTTCTCGTAATCGTGTTTTTTCTTTTCATGCATTCGTAAGTGCACGGATACGTACCCGGTTTTAGAGTGCGATTCCGCGCGGAATATCGCCGAGCGGCTTGGGAGAGTTAGTCACGAGCTCATGACGTACTCGTTGCTAAGCGGTCGGTCGAGTATATAATTTTTTTTTGTCCGCCTCTTCAAACGTGAAAAACTCCATATCGAGCATGTGCGAGATATAAAATCTTGGCCTCTCCAGCTCCGAGGATTAAGGTTGTCCTTGCGAATGGTGTTCACTTCGCATAAGTTTCGGAGAAATGAGAGGAAATTCCAAAGACTTTTCGATGGTATTCAAATCTGAAAAAATGAAGCATATTGTAGGTGCTGAAAATATTAATTTTGCATAATAACAATGCCAAAATGTTATCAATAAATTCATGAAAAAAAAAAATTGTTTAACAAATTTTCTGAAAACTTAACTTTTTTTGTATGAAAATGATTCGTTTAGTTTTCTGAAAACGTATGAACTTATTCAGATTTTTAAATTTCGTTTGAATTTTGTGACTTTCTACACATTTTAGCCATATAAAAAGAAAACAAATTCAAAGTGAATAAATAAAAATCTGAAAAAATTCATACGTATTCAGAAAAATGAAGATATCATTTTCATAATAAAAAAGTTGGGGTTCCGGGACATTTGTCGAACAAGTTTATTTTACATCAATTTGTTAATAACATTTTGGAATTATTATTATGCGAAATTAATCTTTTCAGCACCTTTAATATGCTTGATTTTTTTTAGATTTTGATACCATCCGGAAGTGTTTGCAATTCCATCTCATTTCTCCAAAACTTATGCGAAGTGTACACCATTCGCAAGGACTACCTTCAGGTAGTACTGGCGGACAGCCTGAGCCGACATGAGTTCAAAGAGGATTCAGAGAGGAATTGCGAACACTTCTCGATGAGATTAAAATCTGAAAAAAATCAACCACATGGAAGATACTGAAAAGATTAATTTTGCATAATAACAATTTCAAAATGTCATTAACAAGCCATCGAAAAAAAATTTCCCAACAAATCTCCTGGCAACCTAACTTTTTTTTATGAAAACGATTTGTTAATTTATCTGAATACGTATGAATTTTTTCAGAAATTCGTGTAATTTTTTTAATTCGCGTTTTCAGTTAATAAAAAAATGTCATTTTCAGAAAATACACAAAATTCTGAAAAAAAATTATACGTCTTCAAAAAAATTAACAAATTTTTTTATATGAACAAAAACAGTTAAGTTGCCGGGGGATTTGAAAAAAAAATTCATCAATTTGTTAATAACATTTTCAAATTATTATTATGCATAATCAATATTTTCAGCACCGTCCATATGCTTGATTTTTTTCAAATTTTTAGCCCGTTGTGAAGCGTTCGCAATGCTCTCTGAACTCACATGGGCTCAGGCTGTCCGCCAGTACTACGTTAAACTTACCGGCGCTGGATCCTTTGCGAACAGATGTTAGTGAGTCGGCGACGCAGTGCTCTCGAGTTTCCGCAGATAGCAAAACTGCGTCAGCGGGGTCGTACGGGAATTACATAAAATATATTTAAATATTATTCCGTAGAATATAGCTTCGCCATTTTCGCAGAGATCAGTGCACTCGATAGCGAGTTCGCATTCCGAGAAGACGTCGGTGTCGCGCAGCAAAACGGCGGTATATTTCCGGAAAGGATTTTGCCTTGAGAATGTGTGTGGTACTTTAACGCGATAGGATGTTGGATAGGAAAAAATGATGTTTTTTTTTCTTTTTTTTTAATACTGTTGGCACAGGCAAGCGGATGGACTCTATTTGCGTTACGACCAATCATCTTCTAAAGTCTACTTCGTCTTTCAAACCTGAATATCTTACTGTCCGTTATCTTCTGACTATAGCGGTGCACGGTGGAATGTTTTGTCTGTACGGAAATCAATGTAGAGGAATATTGACCTTTTATTCACGGAATTTTGTATTAAATGTGTTATAATTTGTAACATAAAAGTACGCGATAAAGTTCATTATTGGTGAATTATATAGATTTTTTTTATGTGCTTGATATACCAAAAGTTTAATTGTATCTCACCTTTGTATAGTAGATTAAATATTCCGGTGTAATCATTAAACTTGATATCTTTTTTTTTGTTGTAATTTCATTGTGGTGATGTTTTGAACAATGTGGACAACGTTATTTATTATATATTGGAAGGTTGGTGTGGAATTTAGAAACCCAAAATGCAGACTTCTGGAGTTTTACCGGAAATGCATTTCATTTCATTTTTCGACCGGAAGTGACGCATTTTCTCATCGATGTTAGTTTCGGTCGGTAACTTAGATTTTCAAACCGAAGTGACGTATTTCCGGTCGACAATGTTTTTTTTTTTGTACGCGACAATATTGTACAACGTTGTTGTGCGCTGTACAATTGTGCACGACACACCAAGGCCCACAGAATAGTAACAGAATGGTATAATAGGGGAATAGCTATATGGGCTTGGAAGGGATTTCTTGAGGGGAATTCCTTGCACCCAGAAAAAAATTTATTTGTCGATCACCGTTTATTTTACTTAAACGAAAATAAACGGTGGCCGTCAAATAATTTTTTTTCTGGGTGTGGATTCTCGAAAATTGGAACAAACAAACAAAAACAGCAGACAATTTCCCAAAATAGATATAAGGTACAAAGCTAGTGCGCTATTATTTTTAGCGCCAGTTTAAAAAATGATAACCTTAAAGAGATCCTACATAATGAAGAAGGTTTTGTACGTGTAACAATAATTATTTAGCCACAACGGTCCACAATTTTTTCTTCTTAATTTTTTTTTTAACCAACGTTTTATACTAAATTTTATTTTTAATATTCACAAACGACGAATTGTGGACGTTTTTCGACAACAAATGTTTGTTAACTGTACAAACCTCTTGTGCGGTGTACGAAGGAGTTATTTTCGAGTGACTCGATTGCAGAACTTATGCGTTCTGTCGCTGTACTCATTCGTATGATTATAGACATACAGCAACAGAACGTATACCTTTTGCAAACGAGTGACCCGAGAGTAATAATACCCCCCCCCCCCAGATCACAGATGCTATCGTGACATTCGACGTTAAGAGTACGTGAAATACCGCGGTCGGTAATAAAAACTGTAATCAACTTCTTCCACGGGTAATGGCTTGTACGATCAAATGAGAAGTCTCATCGAATGCGGATATTATGTTACCTTTTGATAACATAAATAAAAAATTACCGAAAAAAAACATAATTAACGGTCCCGAAAAACGAAAATAAAAATTACAATTTCAAAACTGAAACTAAAAAAAGAATTAACTTGGGGCTAAAGCCCTTCGGTCGATGGCCCGTTGACAATACTTAAATGCAAGTCGAATAGATATTAGAAATATATTAATGCATAAATGTAAAAAAAAAAAAAAATGGTACCGATCATCCACGCATTATATGTATTGTTAATAAATACACACTACTACTACTACGAAAAATTAATTAACTGGAACATCTGTAATTGTTATCCGATTTCCAGACCTCTTTTGGAGCGTGGTTCTTTAATAAAATTAGCATGAAAAATAAATTCAAGCCAATAAAAGCGGCCATAAAAATAATGAAAAAAAGTCGTCGCATCATTACGAGTACCGGGTCACGAGACGGTGCACCGACTCGATACCGACTTTTCTTCGGATCTATCTCAATTATGCAGGTATACGCCACGACTCGGCGAGTAGTCCGCAGTCCTTTGATTATTCAATAAATTAGGAACTCCGACGAGCTAACTTCACCGCCCACGTGCAACTTCTATCGCACTGTGCATTCTATCTATCGACAAATATATACATGTATACTCGCCGGGGCTTGCCAAGTGTAGAATTTATGGACATAGCGGAAGTACAGGACACGCTATCGGCGATGTCCCGTACCAATTTGTCTGCGCGAATGAACCTTCCGTTGCCAAAGGGCAAACGCTAATGCATCTAACAGACGTGTATATACGCAAAGTCTGCGTCGTCCGCAATCCCGTCCAAATGGCCAGTCTAGCCACTCGCGCATTAATCTTTTATACCGATGCGTGAATATATCTTGCCGACTGAATGCACCAGCCAGAATTCACAACGACTCATTAATTTCCTCCATGGAAGTAAAATGTATGTAAAAAAAAGAAATATATTCCATAATTATATTGAATACTACACCAAGAATAATAATTTATTTGACGGCCACCGTTTATTTGTTTTAAGTACAATATTTATTTGATTTAAATGAATATTTATTTAAATCAAATGAATATTTTACTTAAACCAAATAAAGGGTGGCCGTCAAATAAATTATTTTTCTGGGTGTAACAGATTGTTGTGGCTCGCGCGGTCGCAGTTTCAGTGCGTTAAATTTTATATTTTATAGTTTTTTTTTTAATTGAAGAATTGCATCAATTTGCAAATTAAAACAAGTGTGTTCCTACTAAAATTATAGCCACTGCGGGACCTTAGCCGCTCCGGGGCTTTAGCCACACCGGGTTGACAAATAATACGGACGTGAAGTTGGCTACTAATAGGGGGTGGGACAAGTAAACAAACAAATCCACAGTTCTCCAAAATATGTATTAGAAGATTATTAATATATTAAACATATGAAGTGATATATGCTTGAAGGCGTATATTCGCAATGATATATTTCATATATCGTAGGCGTGTGAAATATATTGTGAATGTAAATGTTATTATTGGATTATCAAAAAACCAAAATTTGCACTTAAAATCGTATCGAGGATTATTAATTGCAGTACAGAACAGCAGTTTCCAGGCGTTTCGTGGTTCCTTCACGAATGTACCCAGGGTAGTTGTTAAAAATGTATTCAGAAAAATAAACGAATCATTTTCATTAAAAAAAAAGGTTTGTTGCCGGGTAATATGTTAGCCAATTTATTTTTTAATGAATTTGTTAATAACATTTTGCAATTATTATTATGCAAAATTAATCTTCTCAGTACCTTTAGTATACATGATTTTTTCAGATTTTTACA
>JAPYZC010000322.1:0-72065 GCA_030522665.1 Ichneumoninae sp. A BG-2022a
TGGAAGGAACAAGGGCTCCCTCTATAGCCGAGGGCACGAAGTTTTATGGATTTAAAAACTGTGAGGATCGAGCAACTGGCGTTACTACCTATTGATCTATTCGGACAAGACGACTACCATAATCACGATCGAACATCACTTAGGTAAGTTCGTTTGATCGTATAATTTGCATCACTTGCCAGTACGCGTTATGATAAGTGGATACAGCTCGTTGCGCCCGGACACCCGCGGTGTGAGGTCTTATATAGACGGTGGAATATGTAAAATGTATACATGCATGTGTGTACTCGGTCGAGATGAGCTCGAGGCTCTCGGTTCAACCTGCTATTATTATATGAGCTAAACTATCCAGTGTATCTTGCATTTTTTTTTTTTTTTCTTTTTTTATGTAGTGTAATACGAAGTAATGCAAAATTCGTCTAATTTATTACGTGATTCAAAGAGCATGTGCGAGTGACGAGTGACTCGTATAAAGATTTATACGTACGAGTAAAAACTAATGCCTCGGGCACAACATGTGGGTGCCCGCGTGGTTAGTGAAATATCGTCGAGGAAGGGGAAAGCGACGAAATGTGTAGGACGATGGTATGCGAAAAGAATAATTGGATTTCTTCTTCTACCCTGTGGTGTTTCTTCGTCGCTTCTTCTCATCTGAAAGAGGTACACTGTTCCCGGCCGGGACCCTCGTCGGCACCGAGGCTCGTTAATAATAATTATGAATTAACGCGTCGGTAAAGCCTGCGAGGGAATTAAAATTACCGCAAATTTAGAGTTATGACGAGGATTTATAACGAGAGGGAGTAGAAGGAACGTTGCTTGTCCGGGCGACTGGTGTTTTTCGGCGGCGGCACGAGCTTTTAAATCGTCCGCGAATCAAGGGAACGAACAGATGAGGCTTTTTTTTACTTATCAACCCGATCGTATCGGACTTCTTCCCGGATTTCATGATGGCGGGTTTGTTTAATGCAGAAACTATCGACTCGGTGAGGTTGAAAAAATAAAATTCCCAATAAAGAAAGCATTGTGTTCGATCCTGGCCGCCATTCGCCCACCGGTCCCTACGTCGATGCCTCGCGTTTGCTTCGCCGTCGACCTGCGCCCTGTGCCTTATTGAATTATTAAATATCTTGCGGGTGTGAAGGATAGGTGCGCTTGGCGTACTCGGGGTTAGCTAATTGCGAGCTCTTTAATAATATAGAAGACGAACTGCGCGGTCTGCGCCGATACGGGTAGCCGCTGAGTGCTCGCTGAATAAACAAATACAGAATCCTTACTCATTATTCACTATGCGTGGCACTGTATACGCGGCAACAGTGTACGAAAACTGCTCCGGGGGTTGATCAGAAACAATGGACTGCCTGAGTGACGGCACAGTGTTTATTGCATTGGACGTGCTGATCGGGCGCATCGACGGAGTTCATGATGACTGACTTGACCATCCGCGCGAACCGATGGAAATACTATAAATATTTAACCATCGCGGAGTGGCGCACTGAAAAACTTTTAAAACTCTACGTTTCGGTAGCTCGCTTAAACCAATACGGTCGAGTAATTTCTTGACAAACCTTTCTGTTGCTTGTATTTTTTATGTGATTAAAAAAAAAAATTATTCTAGGATAAAATTGGTGAGTACGGTCCGGTCTACGTATCATTAATTCACGCGCTGATCAGCTTCACAACTTTTACACCACATAATTTTTTTGTACGTTATTTGGCAGCGTGGCCGGAAGAAAAATTAATTTTTCAAACTCGCAGTAGCTTCGAAGTTGGGATTGAAAAATTGTGATTTGACTATCGATCAAGTCAGCAGGGAAAAGCACAGCGGCAGACAGTGTACAGTTTATACACTTCAGGGTGAATTTCCATCGGCACCAGAGCCACGCTTTCGACTTTTAAAGGCTGTGCGATGTAAAACTGCGGAAAATGGTTGAATCGCGGCCACGATATTTATGTGAGCCAGCGGGTTGTGGGGGCGTGCGGTGCAACGGTGCTCTCGGTATCGCTTTATTCTCTCTTCATATTTATGAGGCCATGCTATGCGAGAGGGAAGGCGCGAGGCTCCGTAGCCGGCACTATGTACCGGACCAGCTATGCGACGACCACAGAAAACTCGAATCTCCCTGCTGCTTTAAAACGAGAGAACAGCCGCAAAGCGGTTTTTTTCTCTATCCCTTCCCCCCCCCCTTCCTCCCCAGTCCGGAAACATGAAAAGTCCATTAATAACTTAATACGGCGGGCAAAGAACTCGCACGATTCAGGCTGGATGCGAACGTTCGTGGAATAATAAATAATAATAATAACAGCATTCCGATATAATGTATTGGACACTTTGGACCAAAAATGATCGATCCCAGAACCGAATGTGCCAAACTCCTGGTCCTCAATGGCATTCGACCTGTTTTCAAATTACAAGCTCACTTTTAATGCAAATACTCCGTTAATTTTAGAGGACAACAAAATCGATCTTACGGGCCGTAGAAATATTACGGAATACACAAGACGCGTTAACATTTTCTCATTGCTGTTATTTTTTTTTCTTTTTTGTGTATTAATTAAAATTCAGCTTCGAACCTGTTATTCGAGCTGAATCGGTTTTACACAAGGCTTTTAATATATGCGTTCGCTCGTGGCAATTTAAATGAACCGAAGAGAGTTATCAATATTACGAATGATTAAGTGTTCGAAGCGAGAAACTCGGATAGCTTAATAGGCACTTAATGATACCTGTTCCCTCTCAATGATTCACGAATTGATGTATGATAAATACACGTTCGTACATCCCGGAGCTTGAGACGGAGGGTTTCAATTCGTTTCCGCTCGTTTCGGTGGAACGTCCGATTGAGTTTACCATATCGCGGGAATACGTCGAGATCTTGGGAGGGGTGGAGATGAGAGACGGGAAAGCATCGGTAGATCTGCGGCGCGTGTTCTCATTAAACGAGACACACACAGACACAGACGAGAGCTACACGGAACAGAATCCACATGGAACTCTGAGAAAGACATTTGTTAGTAGTCCGGAAGATTTATGGGGCTGAGAACTCGCTTTTCGTGCTGTGCTGCTGGTTAGAACGAGCGGATATATCGTCAGGAATACGAGCGCACCGCAGGTAGCTCGTGTTCAGGTGCTTCAAGTCCACAACTATATACTCGCTTGACTATAAGCTAAAACAGTCCTGCCCAACTGTCTCCGTAATGGCATTCGATTTCTCAGATATTTGATACACCTTCCTTCGAGGAATAGTGGAACATACCATAAGAATAATGTGCGAAGACGGAGGATCTTACTTGGGACCTGTTGGGGACCGACATTTTTCAGAGACACGATCCAATGGGGGTTTCCGTCAAAAAATGTTGTAAAAAAAAGTATATCTCGCAGAACAAGGTTCTGCATGATTTACAATCAGGTATTAATCATTGTGTTGTGCTTGAAAAAAATGGCAACGCAGGTTGCAAATGTTATTTGCAGCCTCTTTCGTTATACAACATTTTGCGACAATCTCATAGTAAACACAAAAATGACTATACTCAAACTTCCAAGTTTGAAAATTAGCATCTTCTAGTGGGTAGTGTCTATTTAAAAAAAAAAATTTATTTATCTAACCTGATCTACGAAAATGTGGATAGTGATTTTCGTCTATGATTTGTCTCACTGCGCGAACACCAAATTTAATATCACATGCGTTATCAGCCGGAAAAAATACACACGTAATAAAACGTTGTAAAAAAAATAAAAAGTAAAGGGCAGCGTGCTAACGAGGTCGGAAAGATTTTTCCAAAAGCGGCGGCACCGACGTGTGTGATCTGTCAAAATAAATTGTCAGTAGCGAGCGGTTGTATCAACCCTGCGAAGTTGAATAAACAAGCAATGAAGAAGAAGAGGAAGACGGGCACAGCGTGAGGCTCTTTACGTACGATGCATGAGTTAACGTTACGAAAACTCGGTGAAGGCGAGCGTGAATATAAGAAAGCTTGACGAGAGCCAGCTGGAGGAAGATCGCAGAAGGCAGCGGCACACGTTTATATCCGAGGGGTAGTGGCATGTCATAGGCGTCATCGCGCTCGTCACGTCGGTCCACGAGAAAAGCAAGAGCTTCTTGTCTTCTTTTTTTTCGTTAATTTTTTCGTTGTTTTTTTTCACATCTCACCTCCTCGCTTCCTCCGCCGATTCCAAGAGTCACGTCCGCCTGGTGGCGACGTCGGCGCCGTGTCTTCTTCGCCCGATCCCACCACACGTTGAATAAACTACGAGTCAGAGATAATATTAGCGTTTCAGCGGTATTCGAAGAAGAAGACTCGATCGTAGGTTTTTTTTTAGTATATTCCAAGTTACGCGGATGCTCGCTCACTTTTTCGTTCGCTTGATTCGTACGAGAGTATCGACGAGTTGAAATCAACTCGAAGCTCGGCCGGACCAAAACCTACCTGGGTCGTCACCTGGGTGGGAAAATGCATGTATCTCTTTCACCATTCAATTTTTCATTCGTGTATTCGAAGCGAAGTAGCTGTGCTGTGTGACCCGGTTCACGTAGCGCACCATGCTCATATTCTCACATTGCTTACTTGCACCGAAGCTAATTGTTAGTCGCGAACGAACCGAGGGCCAACAGTGGAAAGCTCCACGAGTCGTAACTCACTCTACGTCATAAATCGGGTCCAATGCAGCAGTCCGAGCGGCACCGGCGCCCCTGCACAGCAGCCGGTCGTCCCTTCTCCAGACGCGCGCAACCTAATGATTACCGGGGGAATATGTAAATCTCTCACTGGAACATTATGAGCGTTGCTCGGCCTTTATTGTGCCATTTTTTCCCCTTCGTGTTTCCTTACCGTGGCACAATGGCCGGCCGTAAGCCTCTCGCAAATCCAAAACAGTATGTTTAATCGAGTCTTCCAACTGCCGTAACTGCGGAAACATTCCGGTTGTACCGGGCGCCTTGTTCAGCGCGTTAACAATCTAACGCAATCTTTCTAATTATAAAACGCAATTAACACTCCACTGTGTTTGGACGAGCCATACCGTAACATTAGACACGGGCCTTCGTTATTGTCTCAACCATTTAACGCTGCTACTCTACCTCATTGCACCCGAGCATAGTGGAGAAAAAAAAATGATTCATACAGAAACGATTAAAACTAATCGACCCTATTCAAATCGTTGCTAGAAGAAGGGAGCGAACGTGCGAATGGTGAAAAGTTTTTTCGCGATAAGAACGCTTTCGCGCTACCGCACGACCGAGGGGGGAATGAGAAAGGGAGGGGGGGGGGGGGATGTTGACGCAAGCGAAGTGAAAACGGAGATCGGGGCCGGTTTAGGTAGAAGCTTCCGGCTGAAAATCACTGCGGGGATGGAGAGAACGAGGGTTGATATCTGCTGGTTCTTCTTCCCTCGTTCTCCACGGTCGGGCCGTAGCAGCCGCGCACCGTTGAATATATACTTTAGCGAAATCGCGACGATTAAAATTCAAGCGGCAACCCGAGAGAGGAGAATCTTCTTCCCTCCTTATATTTCGGGTTTTACTTCACGCCCGTTGGGCGGATCTTAATTTCCGTGGCTGGTAATCGAATCATTCAATTAACGCTCTTACACCGACGTCGCACTACGAGTCCAACGTTATACAGAGAGTTTCTAAAAGTTAACTGACAGTCGGTCCTCCACTTCTCGCTTCGCATCGCCATAATCGAATTGAATTATTCGGGTTTATTGCATTAATAACCGTCCGCGCCTCCTCCCCCCTACCCGTCTACCCGGTCTACCTCGTGAAAAAGTTGAAATTTCTGCTTATCGCTGCGAACGAGAGACTGTTAAGAATTTCATAGGCATAATACGGTGGTATAGAAACGATTCATCCTCGCGCCTCGCGAGTCGCCGATGGACGATGGGAGAGACAGACTCCGGGACGTGATTCGACTTGGAATGTTTTTTTTTTTTTTTTCTAAGCCCCCGCCTTCCTTTATTAAAATTGAATGGAGCACCTTACACGAACCCGCTACTTTTCAACACTGCCCGTGATTCGGAACAAAACGCCCTATGGATTGCGCTCTAAGACATCTTATTTTCTTCGTTACAATATTCCACTACGGTTGAGTTCAGATTTTATTTTTCAGGCAATCGGGTCAGAGTGACCAAAGTAATTGACTTCTAAAAACCGCTGATTGGCATTCGCTGCCGCCGATAAAAATTCTATTCATTTCTCAACCGTTCGACGTATAACATGGGGAACAGTTGCACAAGGCCTTGGCTGTATTAAAAAGAATAGAAAAAGATTTTTCTTATTTCTCGAATAGCGCCAACTCGTCCCCCCTTAACGATTTCCCGTGACTCTTGCGACAAATCTTGCCGAAGAGTATTATAGAAATCTTACCGGATATGAAAAGAACTAATTCTCCTCCGGAGGCGATTCCTTGCCAAAGGGACCGCCAAACTGCACAGGATCACTCACGCATCCGATCGTCGCAGTCCGTATTCCCCCTCGGAACCTGCTGTAGTCTGTTCCGAAGTGTATACAAGCACGGATCATTGGCCATTCCGCTTGGTCGATCACTCCGGCAATCTGGGACCTTCCTAACTTCTTCCTTTCGCCCTGCAGCAAGCCCACAACTGTCTCCAACGTCTGACGAATTCTCTTCCTTTTTTTTCTTCTTCGCCGGGACTCTCCCCGCAGGCGATTATGTCGCTCGCAACGTCGAGATTATTTTCTCGCTTCGGCAGATACGACCGAACCATTCATCTGCGATTCCTCTGCTCGGTCGCGAAAGTCTTATTTTTGGCGGAGAAAAGATCTTTCGTTTTTCAATGACATGACGGAAAATTGTTGAATGAACGAACCTAGGATATCTGCGAGTCATTGGCAACAGTGGTAAAAGAATCCTATAGGAATTCTACTCGGTACCGGTGTCGAGGGATTTCGGCGATGGAAAAAAATTTGCTTTAATTATACGATGGAAACCAGGGCGCAGGGTACCCAGCACACGCCGTAGGGCGTCGGTCAACGTGTTTTAATTTCCCACGACACCGCGACCATGTTTCCCAACTTTTCGAATCGAGCGACGACGTGAAATAAAAAAAAAGTTACTAAAAAAAAAACGAGTCATCCCACGGCAGCAGGACTGCGCTGTGCTGCGAGCTGTCGGGACTGCGTAGCTCTCCCAGCGGAGTGAGGTACGTGGAAACGTTTCCAATTTGTACAACTCAACGGAATAAATGCGGATCGGGGTGGAGACAAAAAAAAAAGAAGAAACATTGAACAGAGCCGAAAAAAAGTGGGAGTGCGGCTAGTATGTACAGAAAAAAAAATTATCCGCGACGAACCCGTTAGTTCTACGACTAATTTGGAAACTCGTCGTTAAATATTCGTAGTCCCTACGCTTCACACTCCTCTCTCGGCATTTCGTACCTTTTCGCTCTCGTATTCCCAATTAACTGAAACTTTTTCCGGAACGTGCGGTCCGATAACGATTTTGCATTCTTTTTTTCGGGGTTTTTTTTCGGATTGTTTTATTACGCCCGGAGCGACCTAATCAGCAGCTTTGTGGTCTACGCATCCATTTGACCTTTCGACTTGTACGAATTGAAAATCAGTTATCCTCCGCTTGGGAATGACATTATGTCGCCGATTATATGCCACTGCCGAGTGGACCCTAGCATTTTCGTTATAAATTGAATAAAGTATTTTCTAGTAAAATTAAATTTGTTCCTATTTTTTTGCATACGTTTTTCGAACCCTCTATACGGTGAAAGAGGTTTGCACACTGAACAAACATTTCTTATCCGCAACCTTTCATAATGTAGTTTAATAACAACAAATAAAAAATGGTTAAAAATACGAAAATGTGTTTTACATGTTCAATCCCTTTTCAATGTGTCTCAACTTCCAAAGAATTTAAGAAGAAAAAAAAATTTAGATCGCAACGCAACGTGGCATGAAAAATACGAGAAATGATATTTCCCTTAAGACAAGTGATCCACTTGTCTATAGCACGAAGGTTTTGAGAGGCACTGTCTGGAATAATTTACTGGATCTTGCTAGGCGGAACTCCACTCTCCGAGGGTGTGGGTTTCCAATATTCAACGAGATTAAATATTATAAAAGCAAAATTCCGCGAATGCCACTAATATCTCGCGAGCGGCGCTGTTCCCGGAGTACCGAGAGAAGTGGAGAGCAGCAACATATAGGGGAACGAAATCGAGGGTTGCGCGGCGGTAGAAGGCTCGGTGATATCGACCATGATACCCACTTCCCCTTGCTGCGATATGCCCGTAGAAACACCTGAGCCCCTGCGACGCTCGGCCTGAAAACTCACCCTCTCCACCCCTCATCGTGGTCCATGGATACGCACAGCCAGAGTATCTATACTAATTCTACTTTTTATATAGCTACAAATATATATGTATATATAGTACTATACCGGATGAGTTACGACTACCAGAATTTTATTCAGCTTCCGTGGATAGGGTTGTAAAAAAAATATTCAACTTGCATACTGCTCCGCCTCGCATACCTCGTTGGAGTTTATGAAATATTAATCCTTTGAAAGTTCGTGTTGCCGTTTGAAAAGATTATGAATTTTTTTTTAATTCGTTTACGGCATTCGCTCTCTGCGAGGAGTTGAACGGTGCCAAAAAAGTATCCGTATATTTTGAACATGTGATTAAAAAAATTATAAAGAAATTCATACATTATCGCAAAGTGTATTATCGTCGATGGCAAAGAAACAAATCCATCGGGCAGAACCGTTGTAAACGCTTTGCAAATAAATGCAAGCAACTAGCACCACGATGGAATGTCAAAATTGTCTTTCAAATAGTTCAGGAATGTGATAACGGACGGAAAAAATGCGATTCTGTTGGGAGAAACTTCTTTAAATATTTTATGGGCTACCGCCTGCAGGTACATTAGTCGAAATACGAATGGAGTGTATATTCACTCCGAGATTTCGGCATTCCGACATACGCGAGCAAATTTTTTTATGACAGTTCACGGCAGCGAGCATATCAGATTTTTTCCCCCGTTTAGTTTATTCTGTTCCGAAACGAAAGATGGAAAATCTCTAGAGGGTGAAGGGCCGAGACCACCGCTAGTCGACGACACGCGAGAAAAACGTTGTGGGTTTCGCGGTGGCTGCTTTTCCCGCACCATAGCTCCAAACAATGGACCTTAAATAGCCCGGTGACGTCGAGGGCTAGAGAGAGCCGAGAATAATAATAAGAAAAAAGGAAGGCCGGAGTCTAAGAGAGAAAAAGCCAAAAATATTTTAATCCCGATCTCGTTTCTCGTAAACGTGAAGGGTAACTGCTGGTTTTCACTGGTCGACCTCCAGTCAATGTCATTGATATTGGTTCATACGGTCAGAATGTGAAATAAACCATGTTATACCATGGGCACGTCATAGGCTTAACTTCAATATACCGTCTTCCTTCCACGGATTTTCTTTATCCGTATGAAATTTTAAAAAGTGGTGAGGACAACTGTGTCTATGCACTGAAATTTTATGTTAAAATAACATCATGAGCATTTTTGGGAACGAAATACCAATGAATTAAATGACTTCCTGTCCAGCTTTAATTATTCCAAGTCCCCCAAGAACCCACTCTCAGTCTCCCCCGGGGAGACTGCGACCTTAACGTTCTGTGACGACTAATTTCACTTAAAAGTCCCACTAAAGATGTTTTCCATCAACAAATTTGATTATCTCCTCCTCTTTTTTTATTTCCTCCGACTTTCTTCCTTTCTTCCGCCTACACACATTCTGGACATCTCGAAGTCATCCCGGTCTCGTCTGGCCACTACGTCTCCCAGTCACCCATCCTCGCTGGCATACCCTACATGCAGTAGGTACCTTGTACAATACCAGAACGAGGAGTCGGGGAGTGTTCCCCGAACGGCGTGAGGCCGCGGCTTCTACAAGGGGTAGTACACCGGGTCGTAGAAAGCGACGTAGAGGCTGGTATGTGGGGGGTGAGAAGCGCGTTACCCACGTAAGCGCTGTTTATGGAGACCGCAGGCGGCATCTCCCCGTCGAGCTTAGCGTTACTGCACCACCACACCGAGGCGAGGCCAGTAATCGTGTGTTGCTGGATTCCGTGTGCTAGTTCCCGTTATACGAGCGAAAGGATTTTCTTGCGGATGAGGATGCTGCACCCTGCCATTCCCGCGACACAGCGCACCGGGGGCTTCTCGCGTCGCTTCGGAAACCTCGCACAACTGGGGTGTTCGGGATCCCGGCGCGCGCGCCACGGATTTTCCTCTAATGTATAAAAATAAGCCCACGTGCTTCGTGGACGAGCCGTGGATCCGTGTACGCGTATACCGCACACTTCATCGCCCCACCCGTGTACACAGACTTTACTTGCATACTTCGCACGAGCGAAAGTAGCAGAGAAAATGTATGTGCGTCTTGTTACTTGGTACATTTCCGATACGCTGTACATTTTTGTCACGGTTATATACATCTATTGGACTTGGCAGCGCAGCAGAGCGGAGAACGGGCATGGGATGGGAGTAGTAGGCAAAGCCGGAGATTCTACTGGCGCCCGTGTTTACCCGGATACCAATATATTATATTCTTCGACGTTTATGATACCGGAGCCGTGGATGACGGGGTTCAATTCCACGGGAGCTTGGAGCTCCCATCCTTTTATGAAGTACACGCACCCGAGTATCAGCCGGAGGAATCATACTTCGTTCAAAGTATGTTTGGAACAACAGTTTTCCTCTAATGTATGAAAAAAAATGTGTACGTGAAGAAAGGGTCGATGTGGAGAAAAAGGAAATGTGGGTCATTGGCAATTATAACATAACGCATTTTCGTCCGTACAATGGCCATCTCTTGATTCAGCAACTTAAAACGGAAACACCTTTGCACATCCTAAAGGACACACCAAGACATACCAGGTTTTTGTTTCGCTCAATGTATATGACAAATAACATGCCAAGAGAATTGATCTAGCGACCTGAAATGTGGGCCATCCGGATGCGAAGGGGGAGCGGGAAGAAAAAAGATCCTGAAACGTATCTAGCACCCTCTACGAGCTATTCTATCCATGAGTTCGTCTTCCTGCCGTAAACGTTCATTCACGAACGTCGAGCAGGGTTGAACTCTTCCGGAGCATCGTGACGTTTCTTCATACGTTGGGTATAAAGAGTGCATAGAGACTCGGCTCTCATAGATATCCCTCGCTCAAAGTTTATCGGTCAAGCCGTTATGATGGATGACTGACATTTTAAAGCTTCACCGAGGGGGCGAAACGGGAGCGGAGAGCGAGGGGACGAAACGAACGGAGCGAACCCGGTCGGGTAAAAGCCCACATACCCTGGCTGGGTGCCGCATCGCGCTGAATCCGTCACGACGAGTATAATGATCGAGTGGATCACCACACCAGCAGCAACACAGAAGCGGCGCGCAGAAGCTTCGAGGCCACTTTGAAAAGAGGTCGAGAGAGCGAATCGCGGAATATTATGAATGGGTACTCTCGGTCCGAAGGGGATAATACCCGCTTTTCCGATTGTTATACGAGCCGGAGTTTCGTGTACGTCGAAGTCAACTTATATGGAATCAAGCGCGAGAGACATAATGTTCCATAGATTTCGCCCCCCCCCCCCCCCCCCCCCCCCCCCCCCCCCCCCCCCCCCCCCCCCCCGCCCCCCGCCCCCCCCGGGCGCCAAACACACGACGGAATCGAGGTTCGAATCGATCGTCCGAATAATCGTCACGGCTTTTGGTGACGCATACTTGACGGAAGCCAAGAATACGGAGGAACGCTGATGGTATTCCGAAGGTATGAGCGATGGAACGCTTGCATTCCTCGAGTAGTGGAGTACTCGGTGAATTTTGAAGTTGGGGCATAGTTGGATTGGGGAAATTGGAGCAACATTGAGGATCCTAAACAATATATTATTCTAATAGAAAAATGTTTACAATCCTCAATGTTTCTTAAAAACCCAAGTAATATTACCAAATAGAGGACTTGAAAAGTCCACTATTGATCTCCTCTAACAGTATCCTGAATATTAAAACACAGTCTCCAAGTTCAAATATAAAAAATTGTCGAAAACCATCTTTGTCTTTACGGTTGTGTCAATATTTTTTATTTTCATTTTTTTAATGAGTAAGCATATTTTAAGCCTGCCATTAAATTTAATTTGTCACAGCTAAGAACAGTAACGTTGTTGCTATCTTAGCGTGAATGGAAACGAATGCTCGGAAAACGCCTAGCTGGCGTTTCGCCGGGAAGAATGGAACTCTAATTCCATTGTGAAAACTATGTACGAGTGGTTCTGCAGTGGCAAAGATGGAGACAGGCCGTGGACGGCGAGAAGAAAGCGAGGAAGACGGAAAGTGTAGGACGGAACCGTAGGTCTCCTGGGTAATCGGTGTCACGTGGACTGGCGTTGCTGGCACCATGTACCTATCGTCCACTGACCTTTTGACCCGTATTATCCACCTGAGACCGAAAGCACCGACCGAACCCGCGTTACACTATGGATCCAGCGATGCAACTATGTGCATCGCAGTCCACGTGCTATGAAATCATCCACGTACCGGAGTGTTCTGTAGCAAAGTGAAGTGCACCGTTACCTTGAGTGATAAGATAAAATAAGAAGCGATATATCCGAGTCGAGCGATGAATAACTCATCCAAAAAAATCCTATAGCGACGCACGAACCGTGCAAAAGATTTTACCAAAAATGTAAGTATTTTCTAAAAACTCAATCAGTTGTGTCTAGGAGTGTTACTTACTTACTTCAAATATGTAACTGAAAGGAAAAAGTAAGCGAAAGAGGTATCCCGTTAAATATATTGGTCCATAAGTGATTTACGTTGGTCCACACAGTCGATATCGTTACACCGTTCAAATTCTTTCGTTTCCTTGTTTTCATTTTTATTTTTTTATTTTTTTAATCGCTCGTTCTATACTATACTGCGGTTCGGAGCAAAATCGCGTTGGCTCTGAAGAGGCCCGTAGCCATCAGCAGGAGCTTCGGTTCGGAGGTGTTCGGCACGTGGCTGCTGCCGTTGCTGCAAGAGGTGAAGGTAATTGGAATGTTTCGGCGGGGTATTTGGGGCAGGACGACGAGCAGCACTACCAGCAGCAGTGGCATAGAACGGAGGGAGTGAAGCGCAAAGCGGTAGCATCAGAAGGCCGGAGGGGGGTTGGCATCAGCAGAGGCAGGCGCGCCGCAGAGAGGGACCCAGGTATTGCATAGAACTGCATAGAGAGGTGCATAGTAGTTACTATATACCTATACGTATAAGTTCGGCGCATTGGGTGCATGGCATACCTATGAGATTAGTGTCCCGATTACTGATCTCTTAACGGTAAATTACATAGGAAAAATTATCGCGATATCGTACCCACCGATGGTTGAGAATTAATTTGAAGCGGATCGATCAGAGGAAATTGCAGAGCAGTTCTGATTTTTTCTTTTTTTTTTTATATCCTTTGATTGTCCGACTTTAGCGAGCTTCGAATTGTGGTGCTAAAACTTTCGAACCTAAATCTATAAGGATCTATAAGGGAATAAAAATTTTCATTAAAACTCGAATCTTCCTGTGGCTTGAACGAAAGCTTAATCCACCATCTAACTAAAAATGGATCTTCATACAGATACATCACCGAATATCTGAAGAGTGCCAAAAGACCATGCGCAATCGCGAGAGTAAGCCCGATGTAGAAACCCCTCGTGTGACGATACTTTTACGGTGACTTTTGGGATCTCTACGGAAATCCTGAAAGTTCTATATCGTAGAAAAAAATGAAAGATGTTATATACTGCTCAACAATCAGAACGTGGTCAGTAACTAGGCCGCTCACTTGACTATGCACGACGAAGTAGATACGCGGTGCTGGTGTTGGTGGTGCATCGATCCACACCGGCTGCCAGGTCAACCCTCCGCGTATCCGCTACCTCCCTCGCGCCTTCCTCACACTCTGTCGCGCTATCTTCCTCGATCTTTCGCGATGTTTCTCCCTCAGCGGCTTTCTCTTGCGGTTCGTCGAGGGATAAAGATACAGACAGACGCGTGTGTGTACTCCAGTTTTACACATATACATATGTGATTTCATATATATTCACGAAGACGGAACCAGTACTGCACCGGAGTTGTGTAATACATTGAAGGTAGCGAGATACAGATGAGAAATGTATAGAATGCAACCGCGGTAGAACCACGAAGGATACCCGCGTTATATGACGACGTTATTACTTATGCGAAAGCGCGGCGGCTGGTTCGCTCGAGAGGGGTATTGTAAATCGGGGCTGAATTAGGGGTAGACGAACGGGAGAGGCTCGGAGTGAAGAGCAGCAAGAGTATTACCGAGGCTGAGCCCTCCGGTAAGCGGAAAGGCAACGAGCCCCGGATGCGCACCGCATCCGACAGTCCTACGCTGCCTTGGATCTTTGTGGCTCCGGGTGTCCTGGTGAGGTTCGGCTATACCGGTACATACAGTCTGTTGCGTTCAACACAGCAAGCCGATTGCACCCTGTACACTGAGACGACGCACTCGAGGCGACCCCACCGACTCGTGACAGGTATTTGACGACCGATTGATCTTCCCCCGACGGTACTATGGCCGAATACCTGCCATTCGATCGATTGTGATTTGATATTGTCGGTAGGCACTGATTCGGATCAGTGTCGGAACTACAATGGAGAGATTGGCAACACAGAAATTGAATTCCCTCGCTAATGATTCAGGAACTAAGTCCTCTGTGTGACAATAAGTACATCATTTTGAAACAGTGTTGGAAAAAAAAACGTTTGTCCGGGTGTTTGTATTACGTTTGGCTGATGAAGAATCCGCTGAGCAGTCTATGTGCGAAAATTTCGTTGTATTGCCTCGTACCGGTTGGGACATCCAACATTATGGTGAGATCATGGATCTGCGATACTGCACTCCAACGCCACAACATCCGCGAATATTAACTTGAACGATCGACTCCACAGTTCCAAACGTATTGCCTGCAAGGTACGAGAGACTGTAGAGCCCTAAACGCGAGTACTGTAGGCTCCGAACGAGGCAAAGTGCGGATCCTACACAGCGGCATACCTATAGCTCGGCCCAACTTCTCCGTACGTTTCTCGTCTATGTACAATCGGCGATTGTCCCTCCGGCTCTTCCGCCCCCGTTGTGCAATATCCCGAGTGCGCCACACACCGGAAACTGGACCACTTAGGATTGATCGCCAGCTATAACAATGTCCCGCCTACGCGCCCAGTAAATCCGCGATAGCTACCTCGTTTCTGGACTCACTCACTTCTCTATTCTCCGCGTCTCATCCTCCTTCCACTATTCTCATGCGCACTTTCGTGCATGCTACTCACAGGCTCCACATATGTATATGTGTATATATACATATACAGGCTGCGCTGTGTCATTCGTTCAACCATGAATTTCTTCTCGATCCAGCGCGATAACGCGATACTCGCTAGCACAGGTGCACCTTGTCACGATGTATACGACAGTTTATTGCCCGGATATAAGCTTTATAGTTTCGGCGTTCGAATACCCATTCGCACTGTGGCCTCGAGCACTAGATTTCTCTGTCTCGCTCGTCCACATTTACCCTGCAACGATGTATATATCAGTACACATATTTTTTTATCATACTCTTTCGATTTAATCCGAACGAACGATTCGAAGCTTTCGACTCGTCGCCGTTCTCTCGAGTAATCGATTACTTTGTCGGACAGAGTCAAATATTTTTTGTTGTATCTGCGATCGACATGTTCGTCTATGTGTGACGAGAGTAACGAGACATTGGGGAGGGCGGGTGACCGTTGCTCGTCATCTCTGAAATTTAACGGATATCTGTTTCCGGCAGTGGGATGAAGGGGATAGATCACTCCCTGTATCACTCGTCGAACTGGCATAGCTACGGCATCATCGTAATAGAGTTGGTAAATACGGAGAAAAGCGATATTAGAGAAGCTGATACGGGAGTCTATAAAACCGTTGTTCTCTATCTCCGAATCAATGTCCCACGGCCAATTTCAAGCGTTGCAATCAATTTTGCTCATGGCTGTACAGGACGCTCCATTTTCGGGTTGATAGTTCCCAAAGGAGATCCAAGAAATAAAACGCACCGAGAGAGCACATTTTTTTGTTGTTAATTATCCCGTAGAATATATTAAGTACTCGTATGGAATATAATACCTGATAAAAAATGTCGAAAGTACAATGTAAATTTTTCGGCTCGAGGGACCAAGAATACATTTGACTGTTTAACCGATATTCAGGTGGTCCTGTGGCAAGGGTGCGCTCGAAATGAATATACAATAAAAAACAATAGAACCCGACGGTGGAACGTAGGCCGGCGTATAGATATATAGAAATCTCTTGATGTAGTGGATGGTCGTACTTAATTTTAGCGAACGAGACAGTGCTTATTAATGGTGTAACCGGGGAATATTGGGGAGTACCACCTGGTGTCCCGCGGGCGCCTCAGCGACAACGACGAGCTTCGGGCAAACTTTCCGAAGCAGCAGTACGCCATCCAGAAGCCGAACGGAGCAGAAACAAAGTGACGGCGAAGGGATGCGGGGGGAGGAAAGAGAAGGATTTAACGTGAACGAAACGAAGATTCGCGAGACGCCTCATCTAAATTATCGTTTCGGGGAGGAGGATATCAGCCCAACCAAGCGAGATGGAGAGGCGCCGAGGAGGAGTGAGAAAACAGATGGGAAGAATGCTGCGTGAGCTGTACTGATATAATGCAATAATTTCGCCTCTCACGACCACCTGCCGCCCCCGTGACGCGGCACCTCGGCCGAGGCTGCGCGCCGCCGGATTGATAATTGGCCCGGGGATCAAAAAAAAAAAAGGAAAATAAAATATAAAAAAAAAAAATTACACACAGAGTCGCTGGCTGTGCGATAGTCACGTATTTCGACGGTAGCGACGGGAGATATATTTCGGCCGTAGGGTTTGCCGTGCAATTATAACGATAAATATTAATTATGAGAGAAAGTAGGGAGAGCCGGTGTGGGGGATGGACGTTGCACGTTGATCCGTATGTATGCGGCCCATGGGGCAGCGAAACGACGAGGATGGTGGAGCGAAAAGCTCTCCATACCTATGCGCGGAGGTTTCTCCGCGCTTGGGGATCGACACGAGAGTTTGGGTGAAACTCGATCGCGAATATACAACAGTTGCCGGAGGTGGGTGAGAAGGCAAAAGCCGGGCAAACCCGCGACTCCTGTAAAAGCCACGCGCACGCGTTTTCAGATTTTTAACAGACACATTTTCATGAATTATTAAACACGCGCGGCGGCGCATGCGCTGGAGGGTCGGACCGGCGGTGGAAGGGACGATTGAGTGGAATTTACAACGGTCCGTGTGTTTTATGATAAAATCAAAGTTTCATATTCCATATGAGGCAATATATCGCGTTTTCCGGACGTGTATCCCCATGGTACGATATAATTACACGATTGATTGAACGCAAGAGAGAGAGAGAGAGAGAGGGATCTTTTGTGTTATTTAGCGCGACGGTCCCGAAATGATTGCAACGCGTGCGGCTTATGGCTATGGCTATAATGTGGGGTGAGGCATTGCGAGCTCTGTACGCTCCGAAATTTGTTAAAGAGGAATATTTTTTTTTACGATTTAATTTCGCAATTGGGAGAGTATGCATGAAAATTAATTTCTGGCCGCGATGAGAAAAATGTAATCTTTATATATAAATATAAATGTAAAAAATTAATACATATAAATAAATGTCCACGATGGACAAATCGACATTTTACGTCATAACATCTTACCTTCCAAACTAAACTTTTAAATCGTGTAGCGGCCGCATCGATGCAGACACGAATTAAACTAAATTTGCCCGACTCGTTTATCATTCCAACAACGTGACCACCAGCCTCTGGGAAGCCCGCCAATTTTCGTTTCTTTTATAGCTCCCGTGCGTGGAAAGTGGAAGCAAGGAACTAAACGCGAAGAAGACTCGGAGTGAAAGGAGAGTCAAAGAAGCGGAAGAAGAGGAAGAACCGATACACAACATTACAGGTGCGGAAGGACGGGAGGATAGCGGGCGGAAGAGGGAGGAGGGGGAGAAGGAATGGAGTATAGAGGAAAGCGATAGAGTATCACTACACACGGCGTGGAGAAAGCATGGCGTGGGTGGACGCACGCGGCGTATAGGGGAGCTCGCTTCCGTATTTGCCGGTGTCGCCACGGGTCACGGAGGCGCTGCGAAAGCCACGATGAAAACGCCGGACCGTCAGTCAGTCGCGGGGACGCGAGGGGAGTGCATTGCATCCGACGATTAGACGCATCGCCTTATCGATACAAGACGCGTGCGATCGTAATACATAACGTCCTTAAGAACGAATAAGAAAATAAACAAGAAAAACATTTGCCATATAACAAAAAACATATACCGTAAATAATTTTGAATCGTGGCACGTGAGGTATCGTGTATTCGGTGATAGGATTTAATTCGTTCGACAATTTACGTTGGAAAAATCGCGGGATAACGTGTCGAGTGGTCAGTGGCTTGAAAGCAGTGCCGGCACGATTTGCATCTCTCGCACACACACGCATACACTATCTCTCTCTCTCTCTCTCCCTCTATATATATATATATATACATATATATATATATATAGGTGTTTTCAGTGTGACTCGTCCGAACCGAACGTCGATACGGCGCTCACAGTGCTCGTCGTGCATAGTTACAGTGTTACAAACTAAGTTCCACTTAATTGGAACGATCCACAGTCTTCGACGACCCATTTTCAAGCTATTGGAGTACGCTTAGGTAAGTTTTGATTAAATTTTGTCGAATTAAATGAAGCCGAACGCGCGAAAACTTGGTTCGGGCATGTCGATGGAAATGTAGCCGGTATCGAGTTACCGCTGTATTTAATTTTTACTTTTATCGCCTGGCTTAGTAGGATGGATCATCGGGGTTTAATGACCCGTGAACGCACATGTCTTGTTTACATGAGTTTTTCTTCACGATAATGTATTATTGATACATGACGGTAATAAAAGTGATTCCTCAATGTTTATCGTAAGGCATTTGTGACGAACGACATATCATCTTCAGGAGAAGTTTAGGAGACATTTTTTAACAAATTCTCAATCCTACCGAATAACCCTTTAAAAATGTTATGACATTTCGTCGAAGCATTCGAAAGATGCATGCCCTTTCTCACAAGTAAAAATGGCATGTTACTTCGAAAAGAATGTTTATAATGATTATTAAAGAAATAAAATTGTAACAATTATTGAACAGATAAATCTACTGCTGCGAATCAAACGGGCTTAATCGCGTCAACTTAATGTTAAAGTACACATGGCTTACGCTGTTTTGATTCTTACCCATCGTTATTAAACCTTTCATTGAGCGATTTAAAAGAATACGGTAAAAAATTAAAGAGCCAGTAAACATCAGCTGTACCGGCCATCGTAGAGTTAATGAGACTCTCATTACCTAAAACAAAACGGAAGTTATCTTATATTGTTGCAACTTCAGAAACTACATTATAGTACCTTTAAACACATAAACATTTTTTTTTTTCAAGTGATTAGATAACGCCGAGCCACTATCTCGACTCTCGATAACAATTAATTTACAATGCAATATTATAACATGCCCCCCATGTCACCATATATGCGTTGAAAATAAATAAAAGCGTTCCCAAGCGATTACCGTAATACACGTGCACGAGCGCGAGAAAATAGCGCGAATGTCGCGTGAGCCAGCGGTTCACGTAGCAGTAACGTGCAGCGTTTGCTGGTATCGATTCATCCAGGGGGTTAACGTGTCTCACGAGCTGCTCGGCGCTCGGATAAAATTTACTTTAATTATCCGTCGGTCTCTTTCCCCGGCTAATTTATTCGCTCACGCGGGACAGCCCGCAACGGACCGCAATCGGTATGGTCGAAGACGAGGAGTTACCATGAACGAATAGTCTCCCGGCCCGTTAGTCGAATGGAAAATTATTTCTCCGTGGGGGTGGAAGCGAAAGCTCGGTGGCACCCGACACCCCAGGAATTGCAGTATGCTGTCCACTAGAGGGTTGCCTGTTGCTCGCCGCAGCTTTCTATATAATACACCTCACTCCCTATGCACTCTCGATGTCTCTTTCACGCTCTCGCGAGTCCCATGCACCACCCTGGTCATCGCGGGCCACTCTCTCCCTTCCTCTCCGTGCGATTTCATATGCGGCTTACCAAGGACATTAGACCGCCATTGGACGGACTCTTCGTGTCCCGGAGTGAGACGGAGATCGGGATAATGGTACGAGTACCTATATGAGCCCCCCTCCCCCTTCGCAGCTTCTCGACTCTATGGGATTCCGATACCTACGGAGATTTGATTTACGGGCTTCTATTATACGCTCTCTGATACAATTGCCCTCAGTAAATTGATTTCGATAGGACGAGGGTTCCACGCACACGTGCACGTACATTCTGCTCCGGATCCATTACACGGCCCTGTGGGAAAACCTGCGCGCGATCTTTCACGAGGATATCTCGTATTGATATTTATTATTTTCTTATTGGCCAACCGATACCTTCTTAATTTGATTTATATCGTCGGATCGATATTTTGAACAATATCTTCGTGAACGGTGGTTACAAGCCGCGATGCACGAGATTTTCTTTTAGTTTTCGATTCGAGCGGCCCGATTGTGATTCGCGACTGTGAAGAATCGTCTTGTAGTTGGGCACGGGCCGTTTTCATAAAAATAAATAAATAAAAACGCTTGAAGTTATTGAATGATTCAAGGATATTTCGGTCTCGAATCAACTGGTGCAGTAGAATTTTTAGCAGACTCGCCGAAAACTACGCTGAGGTGGAAAAATTCTCGTGAGGAATTTCACTTGACACGCTTTAAAAATCACTTTTATTCATACACCTTTAACCGCAGTTCGCTACATTCAGCCGCCAAACGTTTTTCTTCTTCATCCGTAAATGTATAGAGATGTTCCATGCTGTTCGCGGTGATGCAAGAGAACCGAACGTTTCCCAAGTCGGTAGCGACGAAGTACCTCGACATTTTCTCGACCCAGAAACGTCTCGACGTTGGGGCGCCTCGTGTTTCCTGCTTTTTTTTACCGCCCCCCCCCCCCGCGACGCCCTGGTTTATGCTCCACCGCGCGCCACCCTCATTCGGGACTGTCGCGGTTGGGCTGGCGCAAAACCCGCCGCGCACCTGTGGAACCAGAAAGTCTCTCTGTCTTTCACTGCTTCTGTCTCACCGACTTTTCCCTCATTGATTGCCCGTTCGTGAAATTAATGGCAAACTCATTGATTCGCACGGCTCTGGGCTTGACGAGCTTAAAAATTAAACTATAATAGTATTCCGATCGGCTATACGTCGGAATCGATTCCCCCTTCATTGTTCTCTGCTTTACTTATTTATTCAGAGAGCTTTCATACTCCATCAACTATTTATATCTTTCTCGCCCGGCGTAAATGCTTTAACCTACTGGTGTGTTTTTCGAAATTTGATATTTATTTTAAGAAATATGTGATTCGGAATTTGAAACAAAATGATTCATCCCGTATAAAGATGACGATTATGTACGAGATTATAAAATTTCATATAAATTTTTATTCTGTTATGGACTACGTCCATATATAGCCATACGTAAACTTTTTCGCGGTAGTTATTAATTTTTTTAAATATGTCAAGCAAATATTTTCTTTGACAATTGAATAATTACATTCGCGTAGTACTTGTTGTAATTCTAAAAAAAAGTTTAAATTAATTGCTATATCCAACCTCACTCATACTGGATCTCGGGTTTCAAAAGCTTCGAAAACCATCTGATCATGCTCAGTGGCCCCACGTGTTTACTCGACATTATTAGCATATGCACTATCGCAACTGCTCCGCACAGGCATGGCGAAATGTGACTCAACCCTCCCCTATGCAAGCCCGAGGGTGTGTCGAATCGACAGGCGTATCGAGGCCTTCATAATATTTCTTCCTGATAATGATCGACGAACAATTAATGACTGCCACTTAGAAAACGAGGGGGTGAGATTCTCGAAAGTATCGTAGACCCTTGTGCGACCTATACCGAAATTTTCAAGCGATCCTCCCTCGTTCGTCATCCGCTGCCAACGATATAATACGATACCACTCGCCAGCGAAACGAGATTGCGATCGCGTGTTGAATGTTAATCGATTCTATGCTAATGAAAAAGAATTGAAAATGCAAATATAATTTGCGCTATGCAATACGGTTTGGAGGGGCGGGGGCGATATGGTTTGAATTAAATATATATTTCATCGAGCGTATAGTGGACCTTTCCCTCGACCCAACTGCAGTGTATAGTTTAAAAAAAAAAGGTGAGAGAGGGAGACGCCCGCAGCCTCTGTTCCTCTCGACCCGACGAGACTCGAGTTTCGAAGTTTAATTAAAAACGATGGTCCAACCATCCAGCTACCTCTTTCTATCTACAGAGAAAGGCTCAAATGCTTTTAAAAGTCCCGCTTGTGGGCGCGTGTTATTATAATGTATATATAGATATACATGCACACATATACATATATACATATCCGCGGTACTTTCGTAGCGACCGCATTAATGCCATTAAAAATAATTGAAACTCGGTCGCTAGTTCAACATCTTCGAATATGTCGCAGTTATACGGTATTACTGCGTCGCGGTTGCTCCAGTTGAGAATTACAAAAAAAAGAAAAAAAACTCACATAATATTTGTTACCTCCGCATAAAGAACAAATAGTTACTGCGACGTGGATGCAGCGAGTTTGTTCATTAAAAACGACGAACGATAGCGTATCCCCGAGGGCACGGCGCAGTGCAGACGAAGACGCATGCAAGAACATCCGGGAATAAACATAATGTACCGCGAACATTTTTGTCCCCTTCGAGCCACGACACGCGTTGTGTATGGGTGATGTACGATATTCTGTCGTCGATTTTTCTCCGGTCGACGTACTGAAAAGAAGCCGAGATACGAAAGCTCGCGGCTTTCGCGGGGCTTCCAGCGCACTCGAGTCGATTCAACCAGTTCGCGGGATTGAGGTCGGTCCTCCGGCTCTCCCGGTACTCTCACCTCCTACTTACACTCGTAGTTGCCGTGCCGGGTGGAACTGAGCTTCCATTAAGAATCCGGGTGGAAAATAAGTCGAATCGTCGACGATCGCGAATGCTATGAAATCTGTGTTTCTGCACGAAGTGCCTGAAACAATTCTACTGCATATTTTTTTTGTTTTTTTTTTTTCGTGACAAATATGGTGAAGACATTATTTGTATACATTGTATGCTGCATCCACTTCAACAGGAAATTGTGGTGAATATCAAAACCTTATCTCGCTTTAGGCGTAAACAATGTAAACGACGTCACTGCATGGAGAAAAATATATAGTAATATTTTAACAATCTTTACATCCGAAATGATTTGATACTAGGTATTCTTAATTACAGTACTACAAAGTACAAGGTAAATTTAGAACACGTATTGCGTATTTTGTTCTCCAATTAGTAATAGCTAATATAAAAATTTAAAGATCGTTAAAATGTTACGATCTACTTTCCGCAGTGTGGCGTTTTCGTACCCGAAATCAAAATCGTCGCAGTGCTATTAACCGACTGTTCAGTGTAAACATTATTAGCATGGCCGAAGGTTCCATAATGAGATCGTACGATTGAAAATCATTTAAATAACTCCTGACTCTTTCCTTATAAAAAATGGTTTTCGAATGAAAACCTCTGACAGTGAATTCCACCGTGACGTAGGGAAACACAACGTAGGCGCATCAGCTGTGAGCCAGACATTCAGCAATCTCGGGACATTCGACGACTGCATCGCACACGTGGTATGAATTTTGCTGTGCAAGCTGCATCGACGTCAGTATTTGTTGGCACGCCGCCGGTTAGCCAGAACAGAATCGAGCTGTGTACCGTATGTAGTAGGTGTACCTATGGGCGGCTATCGCGAACCCTTACCGGCGTTCCGGCGGCACGAACACGCGGACAGGGGGCAAAATATTTATCGAACCACCGATCCGCGAGGTAATTGCGTGCGCGACGTCGTCAGCTTGGCGCAGAGAGGCTCCGGGAGCACATGCGGCAGCAACAGCAGCGGCAGTGGCTCAGTCGGTGTACGTGAATAATGCCCCTTCTGGCTGCCTACCCCGGCGAAGCAAACCTCTTTCTCTCCTCGTCTCTCCTCGGCTTCTCGTGATTACGCGCGTGAGATACCTTCCTCGCTGGCTTCGGTGGCGGGCCCGCGATCGCCTGTTACAACCCATGGGCCGCGCGTGCAGCCTCGTCGCTTGTTTAACTAAACCGGCAACGAAGCGGCACCGATCTCAGACACGAGATGAAAACGGCCTTAGTCTCCATTAGCCTCGTCTCGAGGAGATATAACAACGATAAATATAACAATGCGATCGGCGCCGCACGCGCCGACGAGGGACGATTCCATTTTTAAATATTTCAAATCTATATATACATTTTTTTTCGTTAATTGACATTTTGGTGAATATCACAGAAATTCGTAATATTCTTCCGGCACTTCGGCTTCTCGAGAATATGCGGTATCAAAACTCTGCGGACTTCAATTTTATGTAAAACTAAATTAAAATTTTTGTAAAACTTTCTGTTCCAGAAGTTTCTTTCTTTTTGTTACTTTTTCATACCCGAGTAATTTCCACAAACTAATCTGCGCGCGGATTAAAAGCGAGTGAAGTCATGATAAAAAAATATTGGACGCGCATAAAGCTTAATTTTTTTTTTTTTTTTTTTTTTTTACGAAGGAAAGAAAAACATACGATTTCGTGAGAGGAAAATTGAAATTTCCCAAAACATGATATTAACGCGTGCACGAAAGACCCCAACGGACGATTTTTAATGAAATATACTTTATACGAAAAGAGATACCCTTTTAAGCTAGACGTGGTATAACCGTCGCGCATCCCTCGGCACTGGCACTGGGGTTAAGTAAACAAGCGCCGATCCCAGGCGAGAAGAGCGCCGGAGATGAAGGCCTTAGTCTCCATTAGCTTTGAGGGGTTGAAATAACGCGGGCACGTAGATTGGCGAGCGAAAGACTCCGCCTTGCGCATCACCACCGGCCCCACTCGCGTCACAGCAATTTCATCAAATCCGTAATCTCTGCTCGCAAAAATAATTTTGCAAATAATTTTTTTTAATGCTACATAATTTTATTTTATTGAATGGACAAAAAAAATATATGCATATAATTTTGAAGATTACTTTCTCTATTTTTGTCCATCATCCGCAAAACCATTTATATCGAAAAATGATATAAAAAGGATACCCAATTGCATCTGAAATGCCATTTCCACAGTGAATAACAAAGTAATGGTTCCATATGGGGTTGCGGTCCCGCATGGAAGGATGAACATCCAATTTTTTACGCGGATGGTTTTCAAACCACCCGAGAGAACCTGAAAAAGCGCATGGAAAAAAGTCCATCGGGATTCGAGCCCGGACCAACTGTGCTCGATTTCCATAATAAATATTCCATAAAAAAAATTGCCCTATGAATATAATAAATAACGATAAAAGATATCAATGAAGAAGCGACATACCTATTCTTTCTCGGGACGTTTCGATGATTCAGAGATTTACGAATGTAAAACCGATAAATCGTCAGTATCGATTAACGGTAATGTGACGGTAGCGACGTGCGATGGTTGGACGATAAAATTATTCGCTCAGATAAACATCTAGGCGCGGTTGGGAGTTTCCAGAACGTTGTTTCTCAGCGGCAAATGCACTTCGTAACTCGTATGGTCGTATATACGATTGGTTCAATGTAAGGACCATTACCCGCGCTGCATGCTGTGTGCACTCCCGGGTATGTCCGATGCAACGACTACGACGGGGAGAGGTGCGCGCGGGTCGCTTTAGTGCCGCCTCGTGGGTCGTGGCATTGCTGGAGGGATCGCCCGCAAGTACTTTGCTCTCGCTCGCTCCGTCTATCCTGTACTTGCCTTCCGGTAAGGCACATTCTCCGTGTACACAGCGTCTAGGTGCTATCACTGTTATTTTACGTAGCTCAAAGTGCACCGTCCATGACTCCGAATGGCAGGACAAAAGTCCATAAAGACGAAGGCTGGCAAGTGGCTCGTCGAACGAGCTAAACAGCAGGTAAACCCTAAGCTCGTTATTACACGCGAACTAGTTTGAAGTTTAACATGCCACGTACATGTATGCCGACAATAGTAAAGGCGGGGGTGAACCGGCTGTGTGCGAGATGGACCGTTTGATCCTCGAGTCTCCAGATGATTTATTTTAACGCTCTAATACAAATTACTTCGCCATAACGTTTCAAACAATTACGATCGAGATTCAAAAAATTTTAATCGTCCGAAAGGTGAGAAGGGCTTGGGTCAGGAGATGAAAATTGTTCTTTAACGTTGCAAATTTCAATAGTAACTTTTTTATTATAAAATTGAGAGAATTAACAAATCTGAACTTTCAATTTAATACCAAACTATTGTTCGATCCATTTGTGTGAAAATTGTACGAAGGGTTAATAGAGGTTTTATGAAATTGAAAATTTCGAAGCACTGGCCAAATTCCAGTCTGAGCTATTTCCTCGTGGAAATCTCTGTATCGAAATCTTATTGAATAATTTTATAAAATCTCTCTTGTATGATGAATTAAATTAACTATACGTAATAAAATGAATGAATCAGATCGTTGGTTATCTCAACGGTCCGCACAGACTGGGAATAAGTTTAGGTTGTTTATTGGAATTGCACTACGTACGTTAATATGCACGTTAGCCGCGCGAGCGGAAACGATGATCCAAGACACATCATATAGATAGCCATGCAGTGGAAACAGCGGCGTGCAGCACGCCGTGTTTTGCTGGCGGAGGCATATAGGGTGCACGGTATCTCCACCTATCCAGCCCCGAGCCGAGAACGCGAAGCGCGCCACGCAAACATTTGTTCAGGACGGAAAAGCGTTCGTTCGTGATTCGCACCGAAAGATATCAGAAATAAGATAAGGTCTGTCCGGCCGGCCGGTAAACACAGACGCAACCGCCAATGGCTTTTGGTTTCGCCCGCTTCGGTTTCCCGCACACCCGGCTCTCTCTCATCCGGCATTCCCGAAACTATATAATACTAGAGCCCAATATCCACACGCGGAATCTCGGCGGCATATAATTCCTCCGGTTTCCTCTGGTCCGTTCGAATTTCCTTATCGCACATGGCCCTGTGTGTAATACAATGCGGTCCCTGGCACAATCGAACCTCGGCAACGACAACCTTTTCGCGCGAGACCATTTTTTTCAGATACAAGGCTTTGCATAATTATCGGTGGGAAAGATTTTTTCGTTTCGATATATATATATATATTTTTTTTTTCATGCTTCGTATGTATTGCGTTTTCGTATCGAAGTAAAAAAAAAATATTCGGTCTGCCCGGTGGCTCGAACGATCGCGTACATCGAACAATAACGGGAACAATATAAATACAGAATGTGCGTACGCTCATGCGGAACAAAAGCCGCGCGTTGCATGAAAACGGGCATACGTCGGAGGATTAATTGAGGGGGGAGGGGAGAAAAATAAAAGTATACCTAGTCGTCGAATAAACGAGCGTTGCCGGAGCGCGGAGTCATTAGTCAAAGAATCTTTCGAAACAATCGCAGCTTCCCGCATCGCTCCATGCATTTTCTATATTTTTTGTTCTCCTCCCATATCCATCAATCATTCAAACTCCGTAATAAAAAATAACAGCGAAAATATTTTGTCGGATGACACGGCAAGGCGAAAGGGGTTAAAGGAAGGCAAAAGAATTCGTTGGATGAAATAAAATAATAATAAAATAGAAATTGAATGGGAGCCCCCGCGGTGTAAAGTTCCAATTAGGTACCGCAGTAATTTTTTCTTTTGAGCCTTCGAACTTTTCTGACACGCGTTTCACAAAACCGCAAATATATAGCCGCCGGATATGTATTCATTGGTAAAAAAAAAAAGATAAATGTAAAAAAAAAAAAATGTTGAAGCGAGGGTATCAAAACTATATTTTCTCTGTGTCTCGATGTTTTTTATAGTTGAGGCTTTGCAATTTTTCGCCCGTGGCGCATTGTTTTCGACTCTTGGTCGGTGACTGAGGGGGTGCAGCACTCCAGGCCATCGTTAACGCTTACCAACCCCCCCGAGTTCTTTTTCCGTCGATACGGTTACCCGCTGCACTCTCTGCGCCTCTCGGGGGGCTTTAGTCTCGCGTCGCTGCGAAACGAACAGTCTCTCGAATGGTTTTCATGGTGTTATCCTCCAGGCGCTCTTCGGCTACCGTTCGCATTCAACGTCAGAGTATGAGACAAAAAAAAATGCAGACCGAGTGAACCGCGAAACTTCTCTTTTACGGCTAGACGTCGACACCATAAATAAAAAGAAACTTCATATAGCAGACGGGTGGCTCCCGTGTGCGCGTACGCCGCCTCCGGGCCCCATCGACGCAGCACTATTTTACGCGAACCGGCAAAGCGAGCACGATCCGAAAGGATGCGAAAGAGTTTCGCAGTGGCGAAAGTAGTAGGAGTGCCTGCCGAACTCGAGGGGGTTGATGCGCGCCATAGAAATACGTTAAACTAAACCAATTTCCATTCGTGGGATTCATGACGATAAGGTGAAGAATCTTTGAGATCGGCAATCGTCGAAAGCATGCACAGTTTAGGATAAGCTTTCGAAGACGTTCTTAGATGGTTAACGGCTAAATAGGTAACGTCTTACCAAAGTTTAGGCGATTCTATATTCTTCTGTGAATGTGGGCAAATAATGCGTTTTTAAAATTGCAGGGATTTCAAGGGACGACGAAGTAAAAGTATCGTGCAATTTTTATGGTTCAGTTTCCATATTCACCTCTCTGGAATAATTAATTTTTCGATCGCTGTTTAAGGCATTTGCCAACGTTTCAATAATGAAGATTCAATTTCACACCTATTCACGAAATGGTACAATATTTCTGTAACAAAAAAGCTACATTCACATCCACTATACATTCGTGAAATTCGGTTTGTGTCAGCAGCTCGTTTTTCGCTGTTCTGTTCGATATATCGATGGCGCAAGGTCAAAGGGGCGTATGAATCGTGTCTAAGCTATAGAAGTACGCCGTTCTGGTACTGGAGCATCGATGTGTGCCCGGTAGCTGTGACGCTGCACAGGGCGAAACGATTTTCAGTCGACTGAGCGGAGCATCATTACACGCAATAGTTCGTCACGCCAGTATTTCCGGTTCAATTTTTTTTTTTTAACGACCTCGCATGGCTCTCCATCGATCATTCGGCCGTCGGTCTCTGTCGTCGGAATGGGCAACGCTATATGTCCGGCCGTTCACACGAAATCTCGTCGATGAACAATTTCACTAAAACTCGTCGAGCTTTTCGTTAGCGCTCAGCTGCGGGGCGATAACGAGAATTCCGGATAGATTCGAGAAGAGGGTAGATAAAACTGTGAACGGAACAGTAGCGGGTTCCGCCGGGCGCGTGCTCTCGCATCGCCGGCTCGGATTTCTCTCTGTGTGTTCACAAAGATAGTGGGAGGGGTCCGAGAGTGTCTGAGGAAATAAAGAAGTTTTCGTAAAGTCTATACATTTAATAGCACACTCCGCTGAAAATTAATTGTTGACCAAAGTTTTTGATCTCTGTGAAACGCTTGGTACAAAGTGGGGGTGGGGGTGGGGCCGAGGGAGACCGAGAAACTCGTCGAGGGAATGCACTTGAGTCTCGCACGACTGTACAATCGCGGCGATGGATTGATGAAAGCACCGCCGCGCAACGTTGCTACTAGGTAATTTCGTGAATGCAACGCGATAACGTCGAGATAGAGCGAGAGCGAGAGAAAGCGACGGAAGAAAGCGCCGATGTAACGAGGGGGAGATAAAACGACGCAACGGCTCGCGCTCCGAGGCTCCGTCCGCACGCTCATACAGAGGACAACGGTCTTTATTCACTTAATTTTTTACTTTTTCTTTTTTTTTTTTTTTTAGAATGCCCCAAAGTATTTTAGAACTGAATTATGGTTGGCTCGAGGATAACAACGTATTGGTGTGCGCGAGATCTGTAATCTGTTTGTGCCCTCGGGCTTAGAGATACGAAATTTGCTTCATCTCCATACTATCAATTCGTGATATATCAAAACAAAAAAACAAATCATATCTTTGTCTTATCCATAGATTTTTAATTGAAAATAATCGGATTTCCTTTTTTCCACGAAAGCCATACTTATCACACTAGGAAGCAAGTTATAATAAAAATAAACAATAATAATACTAACAATAATAATGATCTTGAGGGAAGCCCGCTTCCATAAATCGCTCCCATGTCATATACCCCGAGCAAAAAGATAAAATTTAGCTTCGCATAATGTTCCCGCGGTGAGGCTATATCTATGTAGGAGCTCGTACTCGACCGGCAGTCTTGTAGTTACGAGCGCTGTACCTATAGGGCAAACGTCATTCGGCTACCTATAGCTGCAGCTTGGGACCCTCGTACTCAATTAACTGGACATGCACCGAGACCCCAGATCCTTGTACCACGTTATATAGTGTAGCCTATCTACGCGTATATGTGTTCATAACGGATATATACACGCAGAAGCCTGTAACACCTTCGCTGTTGCTCCGGCACCTGGGTATCGTACCCCGGCGCTGTTTAACGACAGATAGGGGTCCATATCAATCCGCGGCACGGAGCCGACGCTCGCTCATCCGAGGAGGCACATTTTCAGCGTGAAATGGCTCGGTTTAGAGCGCGGAACCTGCAGGCGACCGGTACATCCCGACCATATCCACACCGCAGGTTTTACACCCGTATAACACCCGGTACCATTGTATACTTCTGTGTACACGACGGAATTGTATGTACGTACAGACGATTGCAGAAGTGCACGGAAAGCGTGTAATTCCCGCTCAACCGAAGAGTTTATAGGGCCTACTATCGCCCGCGGCTTCAAACCGCGATCGAGTATCCCTCCGGTGCTCTCTGCTGGTAACGTTAATTAAAAGTACGAAGGGATTTCTCACATTGTTCGATGCACTCAACCGAAACCAACATCGGGCTTATCGCTTAAAATTCGTGCCAATTCGTTGACCATGCATTCGTATAAATATATATGTATGTTGTATATACGCTTTCTGTCCTGTTTATATAGACCGAATGGAAAATGGTGAGCTTCCAAAGCGCATCCTGTTTACCACCCACTTTTGGCGAAAGCGTTAACGGGCTCGCCGCCGCTGCTGCACCGTACCCATCGACGAAACCAACGATGCAAAGCTCAACGTATTGGTTTATCCGCTCGTCCGTACCGGCAACGAAACTCCATTTCCCACGTATGAATATTTTCGCAGACATTTCATGGTGTTTGCAACGCGCCTGGGGAGGGGGACTTGGTTGAACGTTCAGCGTCGGATATTATGGTTGCGCATTCGGTAAAATTCTAATAACCGGAAACTCGAGGTTATTCGGTGTGCGGTGCGTCAATGATTTTTTATTTCTTTAATTCCAATCATACCCGACGTCAACGAGAACATTGTGTTGCTCGGAAGAGATTTTATTTTTATTTAGATGGCAAATATTTTATTAAAGGCAATTCGGTAATGCATCTTTTATCTAAAGGGTGTCGAAAAATGTCTCTCGTTAGCTAGTCGCTTCAACGGAACACAATTTTATTCGTTTGGATATATATATATTTTTTAACGAAGAAAAAAAATATGGTAAGCCTTCGTTCCCAAGCTATCACAGAGCCGCAGTCTTCGCTTGTTACGATATGATAATCACGTTTCGTGCCCGCGACAGTCGCAGGCACAAGGCACATGCTTTACCGTACGCCGACGGGGAACGCTGTCGTGACGATGACTTGAAGTGTTTTTCGGATGAATGCAGTGCCATTCATTGGCCCTCCCAAACAGTTTGCCTAATTAACAAGCCATGCGCGCGTGTACGCCACGCCATCGCACCCAATGTGCCGCACCAACTTCGCGCATTTCACTCGTTACACACATGTATAGTATACATATATACATACAAAACTCGTACACTTTTATAACTTTCGCGTTAATATACTTTGCCAGTAGCGGCATATTGTGTATATGGGTTTGTGCGGGAACTTGCGAGTGCTCGGGCACATCGGCATCGCGGCCCCGTTTATATGCATTTACTGGCGAGCTCGAGAATTTAATTAACTCTTTCTGTATTTGATGGCGTCGTCGAGCAAAGCCTCCGCTTATACTGTATTATGAAAAACTTTCGGTCTCGTCTCCCTTTTGCCCGTGCGCCGAGTATAATTAATTAATTAATATCGTTTCGCCTCGCCGTATACGGCGGGCGGAGTCGACGAAACGTTCTCAACCGTAGTGTTGTATAGAGGCGATTCAGTCCGAAGATAAAGTGCGAGAAAAGAGGATTTGCTTATTTGATCTTCTCGACTCCCTTGGTTCGAATGGCACAAAAAATTGGTTCCATGCCGGTTAACCGATTTGGTAAACTAACGTGGAATTTAAACACTCATGCATCACATTCCAAAGGGAATTAATAAGCTTTTCGTAAATTAAAGCAGTCACGTTGCGCATTTACGTCGGTTGATCGTGCGAGTTGCCCACGTAGGACCCGTTTTCGTTGCGCCAAACCAAGGTTGCTAACAGTGCCGTTACTTTGGTTCCCGTGCGTGCGAGAAAGCCGGGAGTGTTTCTGACGTTAGCGGAATTGCTCGGAGCTCGTGGGGATACGTGTACGCATACCACGATGGCCAAAGTGAAAGATGTCTGAGCGAACATAAGCAACGGGTATACTCTGATGTTGCACGTACGAGCCGGAATACACAAAGAAGTTTGAGCAAAGCTCGGAATAAACGAATAGCCCCACCCCACATCGCGTAAGAGGAAAAAGTACGACAAAGCAATTTCACGGAAAGTCACCCCTGCGTGCATTACAGGCTTGCGTACGCGATAGCTCCGACTGTGCAACGAAAAGGCGGAGAAAAATGGATAAAAAGTTGGAAATAATATTTTTCTTTCAAAGCAAATCCAACTCGGGTTTACAGGTTGCGAAGAGAGAAGTCTTTCCATATAAACAGAACGGCGAGAGAGAGCGTGCGGCAACAGGGCGATTATCGACTTTCGCTCCGCAACCGGAACGGGCCGTTGCGTCGTAGGACGCCGGGGAGGACCACAAGAGGTGACCTTCTCCGCGAGGCGTCCTGAGCAAAAGAGACGTCGATACCTATTATGTATACGATTCGGAATTATTATCAGTTACCAGCTAAACGAAAAGTCACATTGTTCATGGGAATAAAATATTTTAAGTCAATGTTGGATAACACACGGGACATCTATAAATAATATTTTTTGAAACGTTATCGTGAATGGGACAAAAATGTGTAAATCGGGCGACTTCGAAGACGAACGTGGGACGTGTTGCTGGGATCGAAAAACGCGCGGAAAATTACGGCGTCCGACGTGCGGATGGAACAAAGTACTGACGCACGTTACCCCGTCCCGTCGACACTGACCCGGGTCAATGGCTACGGAATTCGTTCGAAGCGGGCTTGGCAAAGATACCCGGAACGGCAACTGCGGTATCAACGCCCTAATAGTTTATTCGTCCTCGAGGCGCCGAGAGTCGCGGGAAAAATAGAATAGGGAGACGCAGAGCTGCATGCAGAGAAGCCCGTCTTACAGCCACTTGGCTGCTTAAACGGCTCAACGAGAAAGTGGGAAAGCAGGAGGGGAGAATCAGCGGAGAGCCTCGTACGAGAGCACGAAGAGTCTTCTTATCTCGCTGCCATATAGCCTCGTACCAGCTCAATATCGTCGAGGGCCTCGGAGCTCGTTCGTGATCGTTCGAAGTGGCGAATCGTAATGGTCGTGCTCTACGAAAAGGTCATTCTTTTATCTTCGTGCTTCGTTCACACAGCTGCATTATCATTATTCGGAGAAATGACGCATAAGTTGCAGGTCTCGTGCTTGCCTGGCTCTTCCTGGCGTCAAGCATGTCCCGGCCGCTTCCGCCTGTCCATATTTATCGCGGTTTTCCAACATTAATCGCAGAAGACAAAGTATATCGAAGCAAAAAGATAAGGCTTCTACACTCAAAGGACAATATTATCACGAGCACAAACGGACGATTTTGAACAATTTTTTCATTGTAAAAGTGGTGAATATGGTCTGTCCGCATTAACACGCTGTTAAATACATGGATATATGAACCGGGCCATATTCGTCACTTTGACCCGATACCATATACATCTCGTCAAAACAGGACGGCGCTACGTGGTACGCGTAAGATGTACGAGTCAGAGTTCTGATTTTATTTACTCAGACGCGAGGAAGGAAGACTCGAGAGCGAATCGTCGGGAAGCCTGAAGGGACGCCGGTGTTTGCCGGACGAACGCGTCGCTGGAGAGTTATGCCGCGGCGCCTTGTTATATTGCGGTCACTCGTTATATTATAAAAAATTATAAATGTTTTACTAAAAATTTGGATCGGAAATTTGGAAAATTTGGGAAAAAAACACAGAAAAAAAGGAGTATTCATCCGACCAATGGAAATGGGGCGAAAAATTTGGCGCTGCTGAAATTACGCGAAGTATAGGTTAATCGGACGAATTATATTTCCATAGTCGTCCGTAGGTCGGATGAATAATTTTTTCATATTCGTCCTTAGTCGAACGTTTAGCCACTTCGATTTTTTAATGATTTAAAAAAAAATAAATATCTTTCGATAAATATTTTTCTCCCGCTGAGAAGACAAAGAATCGTAGTGAGAAAATATAGATATAGATGACGTAAAAGCGTGTACTCACCGGCCGACGAGTGCCACGATGATGGACGACCAATTATTTCCTGCTCGGATTGCCGCGCATCCAACGATGATTTCGCCGAAAAATGTGATTACTTCGACTAGATGTCCGGAACGCCAAAAAATATTGGGGCACTCGATTTTCATCATGAAAAATTGATCCTTGGAACGCCATACGTTCCGACATTGTATTGTGCACTCGGCACTCACTGATGGCCCTTACACACACAGCTACGAAATATCGAACAATCATGTGCATTATTTTTTCAATCGCGGCTGATATCCTTTATTCGATTGAGCATCTGTATATAAAAGAAACCCTAGTATCTGACCGGTGAAACTCAGTCGGCGAGCCAACGTAGCAACGGCATCTTTGAAAAAAAAAAAAAAAAAAAAACAACAACAACAACGTTCAAACGCGATCCGGAAAAATATTCGCCGATCGAATATTCGCCGACCGGACGTTGCGGCAATTACCGTCGCTCGGCACACTCGTGACCCTTGACACCCTGGTCGACCGATTTTAAATCGATACAGCAAAACGATCTTTCGGGAGATGGCGATGTTTGCGGATTAGGAAAAAAAATAACACGGAAAGACGATACTCACTGCACAAGCGCCCGGCGCAGACTGGACATCCGGAGACGGGCGCTGCGCCGCAGTGATGCGCACACGTTCCTGATCAGCTGTTCCTATCAAGATTTTTCGACAAATTGGTCGTCAAAGATTACGATTTTTTTTTTATTTCGTAGATATCACGATTCATGTTCACAGTATTTGTCGGAATTATCATTTGTAATTAATATTGTACCGATTAATTTAACAGTAATTTTATTTCCTGCGAGACGGGATTTACTTTACTCTCACTGTTATTATATACCTTACTATATTATTACTTACTTACTTATTATATACTTACTATATACCTTTTGGATATTTATTTGCGTCGACTCTGGACGGTCACATAGAGGTTACTCTCTGTATACTGTTTCCAAACGGCGTGCGACTTCGTATACCCTTGAATGTACAGTGGAAGCGTAGCTGACCGGCGATCCTCGATGTTCACGATACTAGTCTACTCACCCAAACGTTTATTAGATATTAAATCCGGTATGACCATTCTGCACCTCACAAATATATCGGGAAATATTTTTTGACCTGACAATCTGTGCAGAGTAGCTAAGCAACCTCGCGCGAATATATTATTATTATCGTGATGTTAATAATAATAATAAGTCTAATAGGAAACCTGTCTTCGTTCATTTGAAATTGGAAGGATAAATTAAGATGGGGTGAATCGGAAGCTTAACTTGACGTGGAATCGCCTGTATGCATAGTTTATGTATTCGAGAGTCCCGGCGAGCGTTAAACCTTTTTTCACATTTCTCACACACCTTTTCACGGAGAAGAAGCGAGACTCCAAGACTCGAAGCTCGTTATTCGGTGAATTTATAATTTTCATTTAACATTGATTGCTGAACAGGTCGGCGAGTCTGCTGCTGCCCGAGGTTTATCTTTATTCAATTTTTTTTTCAGGCGCTAACTCGATCTCCCTCGCAATCTTCAGTGCTCGTTATAATTTCAGCTTGAATATGTCAGTGTGAAGCGAAAAGACTGATCCGAGACGGGAGAGTTGCAATTAGAGATAATGAATATCGTACGATTGAGAGGACAGGCTGTTAAGAGCGAAAGCAACCTCGGACAGCATCTGCTATAGACGACAGATACGCGGGAAAATCCCTAATATAAAGATGAGTGGACTACAACACTTGCAGTTTAATATAATTCAAAATTTCCTGTTTATTTTTCATTCGCTTTGTCGGCCGACGATGATTCATGGTGACATAAATGAATTGGACAATCGTTATAAGATTACTCGAATATAATTGCGTTGCAACGAGCGAGTGTGACTCAATAAAATTCCCGTATTGTATAGATTAGAGTGCTCCAATGTATGTTCAACCGTACTTTGAGAACCGACAGAGTAGTAGAGACGAAAAATAGATTACTAGACAACGGTGTTTATCTATATATGCCCCAATTTACAGGCTCCTAAGAACCCAATTAAAAGTAACCATATAGCGAATAAAACGGCAAAATTAGTTTTCGATAAAACCTCGTCGCTCAAGCTTCACCAGCGCAATTTGAATTTTATTAAAATTGTGTTTTTTTTTTTTAAATGTACGATCAACTCGACACAGAATACAACGCAGCAATCGTCGTTTTCATACATTATAACAATATGAATCGATATATCTTACTATACACCCAATCGGATAAATCTATAACTCGATACTCTTCGTCGAAAGCGGATAATATTAATTCCGTAATAAATCTGAAAGCGGTTTCGATGAAAGGGCTCGGGGATCGGTGGATTTATTGGATCGCGTAGCAGGTACGGGAGACGACGATAACTCGATAAAGGTCGGCTACGTTCGTTCGACGCGCCATACCGCCATCGCGACTCAACGCGAACGATGCTTCTCTTCCCCACCACCTCTTTGCGTTGGGTTGAGGACACGAGCGATGGTGTGTGGAGGGCTCTGGATGTTGGCTGTCGAAGAGCGCGCCAGATCCCGGATCGGTTGCAACGACAAGGGCGAGAGCCCGTCGTCGCGGCGTTCACGTATATACGGAACTTTCAAGTATCGCGTGCGCGGAAAGCGAGAAGATTGGGAGGGGACTGGAATCGTACAGATCGGATGACGCGGATGAGTGCAGCATGCAGCATGCAACACACAATGCAACACGGCAGATGTTTCGAGCACGAGAGAGTGCGCGGCAATTGAATTCTCGCGTGTACGTATACGGACCTATATGCACGTATACAAGCGGATAAAAGTACAAATACGAATGCTGGAAGGTTCTCTGTATATTCTCTGTCGGAGTTCTCTTCGTTCACTCGTCCACTCATTCTACGCCTCACGTTTGCACGTTTTGAGTGCTTTCTCGATATGTCGCGCCCACAGACGACTATCGCTTTGTGTGCCCCCCCCCCCCACCTCCCACCTCCCTTCCAACCCTCCATCACTCACTTTAATTCCAGTTCTCACTCGGAGACATATACGACTTGTGTTGTCTTTCATCCTTCTTTATTCGCATTTCCTTTTTTTTTATCCACGTCACACGTATGTGAATTAGTACCCTATATACTTGCAGAGAAGTATGCGCGATATTGCGAAAGGGCGAAAAAGAATGGGATAGTGGTGGCTTTGCTTTGGCGTGTGCGCTCGTACGCATTCGTAATCGATTCGTGACGCGAGCGAGTTCGCATAACGAGGAGGTTCTGTGTTGGTACCGCCGAGGCGAGGTTCGTAGTACGTATCGCTACTGCAAGCACTGCGAAACTGCCTTGTGTGCGGACTGTAAATCCGACGGGCGAGATCCAATGACCCTACCGCCGTTGCCGCTGCCTCTGCCTCCTCTGTATCGAGAGAAGAGCCTCTCGTGGGCTTTGTTCGAAAACCAATAAGCATCTCGGCGTTATATTGCCGGGTAATCCGACAAATTACAATTGAGAAACGAGCGGGAGAATACACGCGGTGAAGAAATGGCATGGGAATTTATATTAATAACGTGAATTAACGGCAATCGACGGATTTATTGCGATTTATGCGGCATTAATTGTAACTGATGTGTCGACAGTCGTTTATTAATCAATAAATGATATTAATTGAAGACGAACGTTTTATCGATGAATGTTGTTTACGTTTTAAAACTGTAAATACTAGTGGGCTGTCTTACCCAAATTGATCGACTCATCTAAGCATGCACAATCGTATAAATATCGCTGCACTTGATTTATCACGAAAATTGAGAAATCGATCGGTTTATTTGTCAAATTTAATGCACCGCCGACGCGACGTAATTGATAGAGAAACACGAGCTTCAGACATTATCGTCAACCATCACGACGCAATGTTAATCGACAATGTCGATCGAACGCCAAGTTTTACGTAAAAAAATGGATCGGTAAAACTTTCCCAGTGCGTTGACCGGTGCACATTTGAACACATTTATATACTGCTCGGCCCAAGATATACCTATTGGACACGGCTTTGCCCAACGGAAAATTAGTAAAAGTACGAGAGGAGAGGGGCCCGAGAAAACTCCTCGTGTCGCGCTGACGGTATTAACGTGCCTTAGCAAAAGATCCTGCGTAGTTCCATGTTGCCACCACAAGGCGTCACCTCGATCGTCTTTCGGACCCGTAAACTAGTGACAGCTGTTCCGTGTTCACTGTTATCCTCACTTCTTCGCCACGAATTTCCATCGCTACGACACGCGTATAACTTCCCCGGTAGTGCAAAAATTTTTCGTTCCTCACGTCAAACTTGTGGATAAGACGGCAAAGAAGCCGACGTAATATCGAAAGTGTTAAACGGACTCGTGAATTTTCACTGTCGATCGTGCTTCGTGTGCATCGCGACAACATGGCGGGCAACGCCAGGTTGTGGCTCGTGAAAGCCGGCTCGAGACCAAGACAGGAAAAACGTACGTTCGATCTCGGGGCGACTGATTTTCGATGTCGTGTTATCAACAAGTCAGAGTTCTCTTCAGTTTTAAACGAGGTTCGCGGGCGTATTCTGCGATTTCGCATAATTGCATCAGCCTTTCGTTCGTACAACGTCGAAGTCGAGTAAGTATGACAAAAATATTTTTGTTATTGTACGTTCGCATCTGCTTCCGCTTCCGTTTACATCGGAATGGCATTAAAAAAAATATTCTGCAATATGGGGTATATTGAAAGCGGGAGAGGATACGAGCCGAAATCGAATTCCAGCCAGCAGCAGTTGAGCGTATTTTTTTCGTTACCTGTGTGCCTATCCGCAATACAAGCGAGCCAGGGCTTCCTCTTGAGCCCCCTGGCTCACGTGCACGTGCTACTCTACTCTGTGAGCGAAATACGTTTGTAAATTCAATCGCGAATGCCTCCACGCGGGACGAGATGTAATATCGGCGAAATATCTCGTTCGACGATATTGTTTGCCATGGATGTCGAGCCTCTTTACTATATCCTCCACCCGGACTCCCGCGTCTTCTTCCGCTTCTCAATTCTTGTTTGTACCCACGTTTCTCCGGTACAGTGATACTGTTTTGCTTACAGAATTTTCACTTATTTCATATCATACAGTAAACCATCCTTTATTTTGAAAATCATCGGGCAACAACTGTTCATAAATAGTTCGGGGATGTTAAAAATTGCAATAAAATCTAATTATTTATTTATTTCCCAAGAACATTTGAAAAATAATTTTATTACCCATTTTACATGGAATTTAATAAAAAAAATATATCGCCACAGAAACCTTTTACAATATGAAACAAAAAAAAAAAATGTTGGAATGACAAAGTTGTGTCCTCTCAATGAGAAAGCAAAAGAATCGAATGAAATGTTGTCCATCAGGCGATAAATCGGTGATAATAATTTTCGCATTGGAACACGCAAAAGCACCATCGGGTGAGCCGCGCAGCGCGCGCGGTATAGTTCCCGTGAACAAACAAACGAATATGCCCGACTTCAGATTTAATCGATTTTTCCGTGCAATAAAAATCTCGTTTCGCCCTCGATTTCCGCGTGAACACGGGCGCAGAACCCGTGCACAAAGTCGATCGTTGATGTGCGTGGGCGTGGCTGATATATCCAACAAATGGTTCCAGGGGAATCGACCCGTACACGGTTCCTGCGTATTTTTCCGTTTTGTTTTTTTTTCTTTAGTTTTTATTTTATTTTATTTTTTTTCTGTTTTTTTTTTAACCCCAAAAGCACTTGTAAACGCACAGGCATTGCCCAAAACTGGATATTCGGCGGTACTCTTTCCGTTCGGCCCTTTGTAACTCTGACGCTCGCGCAATGGTCCTCGGCGCTTTTCACTCTTTTGTGCGAACGAGTGGATCTCGTGGGTTTTTCATTGCCCGTATTTGCTTTCATTGTTTTCTATGCTGTGTAGTACGGTATGTGGGATATATATACCAGCATGGACGCGACGACGTGGCCTCTTGTGCATTTTCATGCTTTTGATCTGACAATGTGCTCCGCTGCGTACCTGACGGTGTATATGTGTGCACCGGCGGTATACCGTGCGGAGAACCAGTGGAAAAGAGTGTGGACGTCGAGGAGAGGGTTAAAAAAAAAGTGCGCATATTGGCGTTTATGCGAAATTGCATTGTTGCATCCTACTACAAAGTCTCCCCACCGGTGGGGTTCAATAATGCATATGTACCCTTTGTGTACCCCGAGACCTCGGGTACACGATAAAACCGAATTTCATAGCCTTCGGACAGATAGATCCATAGAGCGGATTACAGTGACACAGTCGTACCCCGTGCGCTACAATCGCCCTCGCTGCAAAGTTATTCTTGGTCGGAGGAACCTTCGCAAACCTGCTCGGGCCACCATTTTTTTTTAAATCTAGCAAGGATCAAAAATTTCAGCGGATGAAATAAAATTAACGGAAACGCACAATATGATGCTATTTTACGTTGAGAAGAGGTTTTAATCGCGGAATACATGGAATTAACTATCAAATAAAATTTGCCTGAGTGTTTTTTTGTTTCTAATTATTTTAATTTTGGAAAAACGTCTCGTCAAGAAATTGTTTCCTTTTGACGTCAATGCCTGCTCTTACTTTTTAGGTAACAATCTAAAATAAAAAAATGCTTTCTCACTTTCTTTCGTATCTGAGACAATGAGAGTGTTGAATAAGGGTACTTCCAAGCGAGAAGTCAGTATTGGCAGCAGCAACGAACGCGTTCAAAATTCATCAGCCTCGTCTCTCCATTCTCGTGCAGAATTTCCAACAATGGGCTTTCCTTCAGGGGACTTTCTTGCCAGCACAATACTTGCTAACTCCTTCACTGTACATGTAAGCTGTATACACAACCAATTTAAGTAGCCCGCACGCTTTCTCCCTCGAGCAAAGTATCAAGAGAGTTTTTCCAGAGGAATAAATCAGTGACGCGACCTATTCTTTATTTTCATGGCACTCGTTCGCCGCTAGTCCGCGAATCGAGAGAACGAGCAATTTGTGTCGTCCACGACAGAGACCTCCATGGAACTTTGGAATGTCGAAATAAAAAAAAAGAGAAGGAAAAAAATTTCTCTCGAGTTGAACAGATGTGTATTATATAAGTTTAATAATGCCGAGCGCATTTTGAAGCAGAAGTACTGCGTCAAAGATCTTAACTTTCGTTTCAGCGGATTCTCGAGACCTTTCCTCTCGAGGCTCCGTTACTCCGGGCATGTCTTACCCGGTCGGGAATTTCTCGTTTTCTACTTCTCCTCTCACTCCCTTCGGTACTCTCATTCCTCCGTTGTCTCAATCTCTAGCCTCGGCGCCTCGTCCTTTTTCCTTCTTCTTTCACTTCTTTGCATCTCTACGACTGGTCTCCTTCTCCGCTTCATTCTCCGTTCTCGTTTACTCTCGTCTTCTATTATACTCGGCCGAAGGTCTGATCGACGAGCTCCTTCTCTATGGAGGTACACTCAGCCGACAGAACTCGCGAAGGCTCCGGAGCGTGTTCGATAACGAGACGGGCGCTTAAGCAGCGAATAATTAGGACTACATCGTTGCCCTCTTTCAAACGACTCGCGAATGTAGGTGGTCGACTAATTGAAGGAGCTGTTCCGATCTCGTCCGGGAAGGAATCCAACAGCTCGTCAACTATTGCACTCTCTATACTATTCGTTAAGCTGCTGTTGAGTATTTTATCATCTGATCCGATTAATCTTGTGACGAGAGTCTCGATGAAATTTCGTCAATTGAATATTAATTCCCCCTCGATGTCTTCATTGGTGAGGTACAAACCTCTTTTACCGTCCGAGCAAAACTTTCAGAGCCGTGATCACCTCGCCTTTGATGTATCGAGGATTAAACATTTTTGCCAAACGCATCGTGCGTGCGATCATGGGATACACACATAGCCCATAGGACTCGTCAAAATTCGGTGATATTTTGAAAAGGGCAATAGGGAAACCGGATGAAAGGGGTTATAACAAGCGTGCCAAGTTGGTTACGTATAATAGGGTTTAATGAATAGCAATGGTATTCCTCAGCGAATAATACGAGATCAGCGCGAGTTTTCGTCCTTCTCTGTGTCCCCATAGCCCGGTGACGCTCATTAGGTTATCCCAAATTAGCGAGAGCCGGCTCAAACAAACGTGCGGGATGGGGTTTGGGGTTATACTCTACGCTATCTCGAGGGATACGATTCGGGGCGAGAGATTGATTATCCCCTATCGGCTCGTGCAGCTAGTACTTCCTCGCCGCACCCTCCGCTTCCCGCGGAGAAACTTAGACGGGTAGGTATAACGCGGGTGCATCGATAACGGTCGAGCGCCAAGGGCTGTGGACCCCTTGGAGGGATCGCTGGTTTACTTATTATGCCATTTTTTTTTTCTTATTCCTCATGCACCGACCTTACGCCCTACGCGAGACCTTACATTTTTTTTTATCGCTTCGACATTATGCCGAGAGATCGTAAATTATTTCTTTTTCTTTTAACATCCCGTCGGGACCTTGCATTATGCAAAGTTTAATAGCACCTTTAGTCGGAACACTCGTGAGGTACACAAAATTCGGTGTCATCTTCCTCGCAGGCCTTGGATTATGGATCTACTCGAGGAAGAGCGATCGGTTGTTAACACTTGATAAATATCCACCCGAAGGGCTATTAAGATGCCAAGGGCATCGTCGATGAAATATTTTTCATTGCAGTCGCGTCACATTTGAAATCTTGTCTCGTTGAAAAATCGACCAGTATCAGACAGACAAAAGTGTACCCTTCGATATATCGCCGCGTGGCTTAACGATTTCGAAAAGTAGGTGACGATCGATTTCGATATACGATTAAGATCATCATTTTAACGAACGTACGAACGGATCGTAAAATACAAGGGATTTAACGACGAAAGTAGCTGCCGTTATGCAATCGGATTTCCCGACTTCCCCTCGCTGTGTACGATTGCCCGGGCAAAACGTCCCGTGGGAATAAAACCTTTGAGGGAGGGAGGGGGTCGGATGAGTGTACGACGAGGTTGGCGAAGTTAGGATGAAGAAAAGCGAAGGGAAAAGAGAGTCCGACACAGGGAAAGAAAGGGAAGGCTCCGGGAGCCGCAAAAGGGTGAGCCCATACCGCATAACTTTGGATTTAATTAAATTTGAACGTTGTTAAAAGGATTAATTAGTAGTGGGCGCTCTCGCGGCGCAGCTAACGCCAACTCCGGTGGTGGGCGCCTTGAGAAGGCCAAAGTCAGGACATAATTATTTCGGGACCAAGCAGCAGCAGCGGCAACGGTGGCGGTGCGGTAGCTACGGCAGTGGAGAACTTTTGTGCTACTGCTCCGGTGGAAAAGGGTCGAGAGTGAGTGGAGCTTGCGAACCAGTTCGTATAAGCCACCGTCACGAGGAGACCTCAAGTCGAAACTCGGAGAGCGTTTCATGCCCAGCCTCGGCATCCAACCTCTCGGACGTTTTACTTCATTTCGAGGGTTTGTTACGCTTTCCAAGGACTTCCGGCAGCCAGCGAAACTTTTCCGACACGCTTTGAGCCATACTCTCGACGGGTACCCGCGCTAACCCGCTTTAACTTCTCTCACAGTCGAGAAAACAAATTTGCAAAATAATTGGTAGCCTCGATAATCCCACTCGAAACTCCGGTAAATGACCGAGGGAATTTTTTCCTCTTTTCGATACATTTGTGGCGATGAACGAAATTGAAAAATTCGGCCGAGGGTGAAGTGGCGGTCGGGCCAAGCGGATTCCAAACAAATCAAGTCGCGGCAAAGCTTTGGACGCTGGCGAACGTCAGGCGACCGCTGGTCCACTCTTGGCCTCTGGCAAGCTTCCAGAAATCTGTACCGCGGCCACCGGAGGGCCGGATATAAAAATTTCGAAGGCTATGTATTGGCCAATGGATCGAACGGGCGAGCCACCGTCCTGCGGCTCCACGCTGAGCTTTCGTTGCAGCGAAGAGCCTTTATGCCTCTTTGGTGAGCGACTGCGACCCCGATGGCTTCAAACCTCCCGTACATCACCGTGCCGTACGTACCGTTGTTACGCTTCCTTCTCTCCAATCACGATGCAATTTTCTAGAAGGCGAGGGCCACATACTGGAAACGCGACGGGACGCTGAATGTTCGCCAAATCGTTTCTGTGAAATACGCTTCCCGCAAATAAGCGAAGCTATATACTACTTTGGTAAGAATAACAATTTTCAAAAGTACCGAGACAACTGCGTGCACTCGCTAAACGATTTTATGCAAAAACATGACAGGATCCTTTTCGAAAATTCGTGAGAAAAAAATCCTGGTAATATCGAAGGCTGTTCACGAGGAACTTCTGCGGCCGTGCCGTAGAATGGATAAAGAAGATATATTTTTTGGGCAACTACCAACGGCTGGCACGACTTTGGACCGAAGCTGATATCGCATTCGTGTTCGGCGAGCAAAAAAAAAACAACCCGCACCGCACGAGGCTCCCGATGATGCTTTTCGCATAAAAGAAAATAAATAAATAAATAAGAAACTGCAGCAATGTGTTACAAGTTCCGGTGTTCGGGCTACAAATAAGAAAATACAAATGGGTAGCCAAAGGGAGAAGTGCGAGTTCGAAGAAGTGACTGGGAGGTGAGTAGGCGGTAACCACATGCTCCTGTGGATTGGAGGCTGGAGAACTCGTCGTGCGTCAACGACCGGAAGTCGGTGGGGCTAAGCGACGAGCGAGAGTCGGGGGAACGGAACGAAACGGAAGTCGAGGAATACGCCGGGTTCTGATCTGTTGAAGAATAAGAATAGGAAAGAATAAGTTTAAAAAAATAAAAAGGAAAAAAAAGGTGCAGAAACGAGAGTAGCAGCAGGTTGAAGTGAAAGGAATGGTTGAGTCTCCGTTCCATCTCGTGATGGTTTGCGCGTCGTCTGTCCCCGGAGGCTCGGTTCCTCGCCGACGACGCTTCCACCGGTGATCGATGTCTCTACTCTCCGCAATTTGAACAGCGTCTCGCTGTCCTGAACCGACAAAACATCCCAGCGCCCATTACCATAGCCATTCTTTGGCAAAATGAACGTTATACCTACAAAAATGCAACGGGCCAACGATGAACTATGTGGGCGACCAGCATTCTTATTTACTATTCCAGTCTGGGGGAGGATCCACGGTTGGTAGACGAGGAAGATGGTCGGTATGACGTGCCGGGTTTGCATGGAAGTTGGGACGGAAAGAAAACAAAAATCTCGTCTAGCGAGTCTTGGCTCTGCGGGTTCTATTGAAAGTGGAAGCGGAAAAGTGACGACTCGCTCTTCCCCAAGATGAAACTTTTCACTGACTGTCTTCACTCGCAATCATAACTTCTTTGTCTCTATCTACAAATGAAATTCGGATGAGATTTATTCTACGGCAGACGGTCCCGGGAAATTTCCAAAAAGATGTATATCAACCGACTGGGTGATCGATTGAATTTATCGGTTCGTTAGTCCATTTATCTACGGGAAACTTTGCAATGGCAGCGAACGGCGCTGCCCTTTTTTTCTGGTAACAACGGATATAGATTTTTATAGTTCTCCTCGTCGTCATCGATGGAATTACCGATCCCTTCGACGTGCAATAATTTATATGTCAGGGATGGGAGAGTTTTCGAAACCGTTGAACTAATTGGAATTTCTTTTTATCGCCGTTTCTCGCCGAATATGCCTCTTCCCTTGAACGAATCCTAAATGAGTGTACATCGACGGGTCGTTTTATTGATCGAAATTTCGCGTTTTATTATCCAGCACGTAGTTCTTTACGATACTCCATAGCGTATATGGTATACGTCGGAAGGAGGATTGCGAGAAGCTATGCGCTCGTTGAATTAGTAGTTACCTGGAAAACGTTCGACGAACACCGCCCGCTCCCTGTTTTACCATTCGCGAAAGACTTTATCGTTTCCATCGACGTAAGGGGAATATAAAAACACGAGGAAGGAAAAAAAAAGAATAACGACGGTACGTGCATCGAATCCAGATGATTCAACGGGAATGCTACAGCCTGAGATTAATGGATGATAGCTTCGTACGAGCGCACGGAAGAGGAGAGTTTCGATTATAAAAAGACAGCGGAAGAAAGAATTCAGCGAGTATATTTTACAAAAAAAAAAAGTTTAATCCTCTTTCCACGAATTATACCTTCATATTTTCACAATTTTCATTTTCTCGTCGACTCCGCTTTATCGGTATTACCAGGAATAAAATAAAATTTCCTATAATCAATAATCAATAGCTAAATTGAGCTTTCCGTATCAAATGGGCCACCGATTCTGCGACATGACGATGTCGAAGAAATTGACAGGGTACAAATGTACGAAAAAATTAATCTTCTATTTTCTCCGAAAGCGGACCGTACAGCCTTTGTCCGAAGGGACCCATAGTCAAATTTCCATAATATTCTCAGCCCGAATATAACGCCGATTAAGAATTCTTTACAAATTTTTTTTTCCGAGCTTTTTTTCAAAATGTTTACATTCCGCTTTAATTCCAAGAAACTATACGAACCGGCAATGTTTCAGTGAAATTAAACCACCCAAGAAAGTGGATAATGGTCATACTTCGGTACCGTCCAGCAAGGAAATCGTGTAGCGTCCGTCACGGATAAATCGCCGTCACGCGTCAAGGTGCTCAGTGCGCTGAGAGGGTTAATGATTTTTTCTCCCCATCGTACCACGAATTTCGTACATTTCTCGATAGTCCCAGCGTAGCCAACCGAGTTGCGCCTCGCCCAACGGGTGTTTGTTCGTTCCGACTATTGTTGTGAAAAACAACGAGAGAATCGTTTGATCAGGCTGGCCTATCGTTCCAAAGCGTATGAAGGACCTTCGCTACACCAGCTGAAAAAGCACGTACGAGTGTTGGTCTCTCGTACACCGATTCGATGCTTTCCCCGTCAATCCAAATCGGTCCCGTCGCTACTCGATGCGTTTGTGATTTCGCGCGATTGCAATTGTTGAACTACGTGAACGCGCGCTCGGCAGTCGCGTGCTATGCCAGATGGTGGATATAGCAGTGCCTATGTGGTGAAAGTATACAGGTACTGTGGCGGCCACGAGAGCGCCTAGGAAAAGCCGTTCGGCCTCTTTCTCTCTCTCCCTCTTCCTCTATGTACCTGTGCGTTTGTAGAATATGCAGTTGCCAACACGAATGTTCAATACACGAGTCCCAGCATTGCGACTCCGGCTCCCAGTCCGTGCGCCTCTGTCGTTGCCACACACTTGTGTTAGGGATCCATTAGCTAATAGCCACCGCAGCTACTAGCGCACCAGCCATCTGCCCGTCGTCGCTTTTGTTCGCCGATTACTCCACGCTCTCTGGCACCTACATATACCACACCGGTAGTACACTACCGGTCGGTATACTCTCTTGTATACCGACCACTGTACTGTAGCCTACGTGGGCTTAGTTCTTACCCGCCACTGTTCCTATTAGTCCCCACCGCCATCCGCGTTTTCCCCGAGATGTCGACTTTTATTTATTCATATCTTTCGATTCGGAAAAGTGGAACGAGATAGGTGCCTGGCTTTTAAGCGTTGGACCGTCACGAAATGTGCCGTATCTTCCTTTTCAACGCCTCACTGAAACGAGGGCTTTTGTGCGCTTCGACGCGAACGCGGAGTCAGTTACGGGTCTGCTGAGCATAGCTGCACGGCTGGATGATGTGGAAATTATTAGAATCCGGACTTCGAACAATTAGGGCCTGGGTGGGGATCTCAGGGACTTGGAACTGTCAGGATTTGGGAAATAGTAGTTAGGGCTCTTAAATTAATACGGATCTTCGAGGGGTTTCTGCTAAAACTACTGAAAATGTTTACACATGCAATTTTAACGAGTACACGTATTTGCACGACTTTTTAAAAAAATTTCCGACACGTTTGAGCTACCCGAGTTATACCTCGATATCGAATATCCTACCTTGGTATCAAACATCCCAGTATAACATACTATATTATAATGCCTGAAACGAGGATGCTCCTCGACCCAGATACCCCGATAGAAGGTCTCTTAATTTTCCCTTTGAAGCGCAAACCTCGCTGGAGCATCGTAGATGAGTTACGCCGAAGCAGCGTTGCTCGTAGACGTGAAACATCGTCGTCGTACCCGCCGAGAAAACGCTGCGCTCTTTACTGTAATTATGTGGGGTCAAACGGCGTGGTGACACTTTACCTTCTCGGAGAATTCTGAGAGAATTGTATTTGCCCATTAAATATGTTCTCTTAAAAAAAAAAAAAAATACCGCGAAACAGATTAATTACTCGCTCGTGTAGAATATTTTCCCAAATATTGTAACTGCCTACGATAAACTTGTAATATTTCATCCGAAATTCTCGTACGTATTGAGTTGAATAACGAATTTATGTTCAAAATTGCGTTATCTCTCAGCGTCTTTAGTTAAAGTATTTGGGTTATTGTCAAATTCACAAATTAACCGAATATGATTGCAAAAATTACAATCAAATTTGTGATTAATTTCCTTCTATTCTTAAACAGGTATTTTTTTGTTGTTGCTAAACGATGCGTAAATAATACACGTAAGCATATATGTAGGTACTCGAGGGTCTTGTAGTCTCGGCGCGCGAGCCAAAAGAGATAGAATTACCTTGCGCGGCATTGAATTCTTCGTCGAGTCGTACGTTTGGAATTTTACGATAGACGGGACGCTCGTTGACGCGTGGACCGGGGCGAAGAATTCTTCTGATATACCTACCACGAGAGCGCAGGGACACTGTTGGCTTACCGATAAAAAAATAAAAATAAAAAGTGCATTCTTCGAGAGCTGAGCAACATTGCACCATCCTTGCGGCCGCTTGGTACACGGGCTGAGAAAATCATGCTTATGTTACTGTGAATAATACGCTTTTGCGTGCAGTAAAGCATCATAGCCTTTGCCGCGTTGGAAGGTGTAGTCGAGCGAAAAACCAGAGTTCCCTAAGAGAAAAAAAGGGTGAAGGGAATGAAACAGGAACGCTAAAGGGATCATCTCCGAGGGCTTCGAGGGACCGCGTAGATCACGCTCGGCGAGATAACTAGTACCTACGTGGGTAACGCTGCTCTCAAGGTCCCAAGGGATAGAATTAATTTTTTTTTTCGTAAACTTCCCTCATGAAAAATGCGGAACCTAATTTTCTTGCATGGTCTCCCGGTTCGTTCATCGAGGTGGAAGGTAAATTATTCGCCTGGTTAATCAACTTGTGTATCGCCACATTATGAAAATTAAAGAATGGACCTTCGAGCTTCGGCCTCAACGTCATTGTTGTAAAACAACAATATACAATGAAATATTGCAGGTGCGATATCCAGCTTGATGGATCTCACGATGCCCCCCCATATCGGAGGAAAATTTGCGCCGGAAGCTATGGTTATCAGGAAACTTCACCCACGCATAATGCATTATTTAATGCACGGTACGTACGCTGTAGCAGATTGTAACGCTCCTCGAATTTGGCGCACAGGTGCTGACTAAGCCGAGCTACGTCATTCCCCGCGTATTTCACGGCGGTCTGAGCAACGAACGAGGAAGTAGAGTGGTGCGAAATTGCGAAAGACGAGACAACCGAGTGTTTTGATATCTCCAGGGGGAGGGGTGGCGGATGAATTGCCTTCTCGGGGATGATCTTGCATGTTTCTTCGAGGATACTTTCCCCTCGGGAAAATTGCCTCTCGACATTGTCGTACGAAAAAAAAAAAAAAAAAAAAAAAAAAAAAAAAAAGGAAACAACGCGTATATGAGACAGGTCTATATTCAAAGGTTTACACAGAAATGTTGGGATTGATATGGCTAGCGAAACCGCGGGGCAAAACGAGCAATTTTGAAAAATTTTCGTGGGACACAAAGGGAGGTCTCATGTCAAATGCTTAACGCCGGTCCGTTTTGCCCCGCTCTTTCCAGTGCAGACTCTGACGATATTACCTCCTCCATCGTCCGGAAATCCTTTGTGGATCGAGTATTCCAATAATATTTCGATATGACGAATATTGATTGAGTTCGGCTTGTCCCAGCGATCCAATGCTCTCGGTTATACCTAATACACTCCATTTGAATATATTGCGTTCGCAAAAGGGAACCGGAGAATTGGGCATCGCTCACCAAATTCGTCGCATTTGCCACGCATATAGAATATGTATCAAAATCCGCTTGCACCGTCCAGGAGAGGTAATAACGACGGGTTTGATTCTCATCGAAATTCGCGGAGGCACGCGACAACCGCGGCCTGAACGGGTAATCCGTAAAATCGGATAATGAATCGCTGTGTCCCGTATTGGCGCTCGAGCTAAACCGTACTGTCGAGCACTCGTATCGTACGAATTTACGTCGATGTAAACTCGAAGATATAGCATCGAAACACTCTTGTATCATTGTACTATTCTATTGTATCTACGCGGGAGATCGAAGCTCCCTCATCCGCTGTTAGCCAACGAATTACGCACATATCTCGTATCGTCGATGTGCCATTTGGTACGGAACTTTGGACAATACTCGGAATACTCCACAAACCATCCCCCCGTTGCGTTACTCTCGCGTTAAATAACAATAGGTGAGGTCATGGGAAGTGGGGCTACTCGAAAACATTCGTCGATTTCGTATAGGGTTGCCTTTTGTCCCATGATCTACTCCAAAACGGCATAATGACACGCACTCGCGCATGGGTACACAATCAGGCCGGGCCAACTATCGATCCCTATATCTCTCTGTACATCCCACGGCATTTCTTTCGACGTTTCCTTTCAATCGCATCACCCTAATTGGCCGTGCCACGATACAGAGGAGCCGATTGACCGACCATCCCTTTCCACACTGACCCTCGAGATTCATTCTCAACGCAAATGTGAGTGGAATGATGATTCCACGATTCATTGATGAAGTACTCGAGATTTTCCGCTTAACGACTTTACATTGAATTGTGTAAACTGGGGAGATGGGAGTTTGGATCAATTGATAGTAAACCTAATTGCTTGGCATTACAAAGTCTGGTGTATATTGATTCGATGTAATAATAGTAATATTACTATATTAATGGATGAAGCAAATATGAACGAGACTCCACCTACTTCCATGATATAGTATATCGTCATAGCACTCGCCGCATTAATTACGTTTCTAAACGAAACGTTCATAGCACTTTTTTATTGCAACATGTAATGAGCGAATATTAAGTAAGAAAGAGCATGGAAAAATGGCGATGCTCAAAATCAGTATTACGAATTTTATACTTTTCTTGGTGCATCATCGATTTCGTAGCTCTGGACTCGTTTTGTGCCACTCTGCTCAACGTAATATTGTGTAAATTAAAAACTCACTTTGGAAACGTTGGCCGGTCAGCTTGACAGAGCCGGGCGGTAGCGCTCTATCGAGAGAGATTTTCACATTTCGCATTCAATGAACACGGAGACCCCGGGGTTCCACGACAGTCCTCCGCGTCATCTCCTTTATATTTCTCAAGTGTTTCCGTGCGCCTGAATAACTCGTAGTCATTAGCAAGCATATCCCTTTATAAGAGGGAAAGAGAAACGGAAAAAAATGAAAGACCGCAGAAGAAGACGAAGACGAAGGAAGCAGTCGGAACAAAAGAGCCTCGGCATCAGAATCATATAATATTATATAACAAAATGCTAGCGCACTTCGTACATAACGATAATGAGTCCCATTTCAGTAATGAGGTCGCACCCCATTGAAAAGTCTCTTCCGTGCCACTGTAGTTTCTACTTTTACCTTTTCCTATCTCCCCCGCAACTTCGGCATCTCCCGGACTCTCGAAGCTAAAACAACAATTGTCGCTCGCCATGGTTCAAGTAGTAGGGAGCAGCTTCGAGTTCCGCGAGGTTCCATTGCCGGACCCTGTCCCAGCGCTGGTATACTTTCGTAGACTAAGAGTGGAAAGCTCAACTAAACCGGGCGAACAAGTCGCAAGCATCCGTACGAACCGTAAAAGTTAATGAACGAAGGAATATAACAGTTTCAAAGAATCCGGACGACTGGGACGACCTGACCTTACTTCCTCGGGCATTCCACGAGCTCCGGGTTTCAACCTCTCCCGCTCTCTGTCTCTGTATTCCTCCACCACTGCTTGTTTCTCCTCTCAGTCTCATTTACGTGCGACCGTTTCTCTCTTTATTTCTTTCTATCCCATTTTTTTGATTTTTTTTCTTTTTTTTTTTTGGTTCTCAGCGCGCGTCGATGACCGCCCACCAGCGCAGAATAGGACACGGAGAGATTGAATTCATCCACTCGGAACGATATTAACGTGGAATCTCTTTCGTTCACTCGTTCGTGCGCGAACGTCGACGTACCACGAGCTGGTACCGGCTTGTTCATTTCAGATTCCTTTGCACCTACTTCACAAGAGGTGTACCTACAGCGACTCATTGAAGAAGCTTCGGGCTTGTAGACGCTTCTACGAAGCCCGTCGCGTATAGCGAGATTGCCGAGTCATTTCGCTGCCGCGAAACACTCGAGCGATGGGATGAATCTTACATTTTTTTCCTCTTAATTCTCAAATCCAATAAGCCGACTTGCAAACTCAAAGGATTTTTTCGCAGCAAAGAGAGATAAGAAGTAATTTTTTTTCTCGTAGGTTTTTATACTCATTGGCGCTTCTGCACGGAGCGAAGGATCTTAGAAAATCTTAAAAAATTAGAATAGCGCCTGCGAAAAAATAATTTATTTGTGAGTTATTTTTCCGTGGGAGTTTTTAGGACTAGATTGTAGCAAAATTTCTCATAATTATGGTAAAAATCATTATAAACTTCGCATTTATTGATAGTCGGTGACTATGTTAAATAGTGATTTTTTATTAGACTCTCTTATCTGCGTACGTTCTCGGAACGCTCGGATCAAATCTAACTCGGCAGCCAGAGATCAACGCTCGGATCAAATGTAACTCGGCAGCTATTTATAAATTTACCTAAGTATTTTTATATTTGGCACGACACCGGATGTCAAAGCAGCCGCGTAGGTGTACTGTAAGAAGTGGGGTGATTTTTAAAAGCGCGAAACATTTTTCGACCGGATATGCCTAAAATTAAGGTTCCAAGAGGCTTCAGCCATTAACTCCAAGGCGAAGAAACTTATTGTCAAACGAGGGGCCAAACGCCTTTATCTTGGGGCCGGTGGATTTCAGTCTCGTGCTGTCTACCAGGGCGACGATAAAAAGTTTCACAGATGTGATGAATGGTAATTGCGTAAAAGGACCCGCGGTAGCCTCTGGGGTCTCTCGGAGAACACGATGTAACACCCGTTCCTCATTAGAGGCTTGTTAGGTCGCGCCCGGACGAGAGTGACGGAATGCATCTCGCTTTACGGCGTAGGAACACGCGACCCGGAGGAAAGAGGCACATAAGTGGAGGCGATGCAACGCGACGGACAGACATCGGAAGTCACGGGGAAGAGACCTCGTACGCTTTATCTTTTCTACCTTGAACAACTACCTCGTCCGCCACGTTTTATTTTCGCTCTTCTTGTTCGGCGTCTTCTTCTTCTTCTTCTTCTACTTCTTCTACTTTATTGCGCTGTTCGTATTATTTTTTGTCCTACTTTTTGTTCATCCGCTTGCACCCCGCCCAACGCCAAGATTACCAAGAAACTCGGCAAATCGCTCGGGCATTTTCTCGAGCTTCGGCAAAACTGTTCTTATGAATTTTTTATCTTTTACACGAACGTGGAAGGGGATAAGGAAACGGGGGAAGGAGCGCAAATCACTTAAGATGGCGGAAGTAAGGAATTACGTCTTGGGGCTTAGCTGGAACGTTTTTCTTGGGCAAAGTCGGTTTTAATTGTTTTTTTTTATTTATAAACTTTAAATTATTGAATTCGCGTGACTTTCACAGCCAATCGTCGGTAACCTCAATCTTCCCGTGAACGAGGCAAATGTTTTAAAAACAAATAATACATGTAGGGTAAAAGTGGCGAATATGGCACACCTCGATTAACACGTAAATCAATGATATATGGACCGGGCCATATTCCTCACTTTTACCCTATTTTTACGGTAGAGGAGCTTGGTAGATGTCGGATAAAAAAAATAGAAATCAATAAAGAATACTTCTTCTTTACATAAATCGGTCAGCGTCGACGTATTAACTACTTAAATGTTTCGAACAAATGTTGAATTATGACCTCGGCCATAAATAGAGACGAATGTCGAGAGCTTTTGTTAAACCGGTCAGTACTATTTTCACGAGTTCACTGGGCACGTAGACTATCTTCAATTTACCGGGATACGTACAGCGTCTTAAAACTCACGTAGATTTATACCGGCTCGCAGCGTTCACTCCACCGTACTCAATTAATATAGTGAATGGTTGAGGGCGCGGGCTCACGAAGGTGCCCTCGATGCGGCTCTTAATGCCTCGTTTGCGTCGGGGAATCTCTTTGCGATAATTCTCGTCTCTCTTTCTCGTGCTCCCCATATAGCAAAAGGTTTCTCTCGCTGCCGTGGCATTCGTCATTATATTCTCCGGGACCTCTGCCGGGGCCGCGGCCGCCGCCGCCGCCCCCGGACTCACGGGGCACCGTGAGCGTCGTGCCGATGATAAATCAGACGAACGGCCAATAAATACCAGCACGGAGAACTATGCTGCCGAGACAAGTCGCGGGGGCCATTCTCTCGCTTTCTCTCTCTCTATCTCCGGCCAAGTCTGGACCGTAAAGTTCGCAACCCCTGGGAAATAAATTCAACGCACAATTGGTTAGTTAAGGCATTGTACGGGGTCCTTTAACTCTTGCTATTTGCACTGCGTGCACGGCCTCCGCGGAGACCGGTCCATTGTCAGGGGCACGTACTATCGTTCACTCAAAGTTATCGAATTATCAATTAAATTATAGATACGGGCGGAAACGAAGGCTTTTTGCATTAATAATTTTATCAAACGAAAAGAATCTTCCGAAATGTTACAATTTCTTTACTCGCACAGCGAGTTTGGCCGCAAATTCTAACCGAACAGTGAGCCCCGATCTCCCGTGCAGATATAACGCCCAGCACAGTCGTGCATCAATAATGATCTTGGCGTGCGACGAGCGTTAATCCTCGACTCCGGATAAAGATCAAAGAGGTGGTTCTGCGTACGGGTGATGAATGTTTGCTTCCCGAAAGATCTACGGTGGCGGCGCATCGGCTCGTCACTCCTCGATGACCGTACATCACGCAAGAATAATAGATACGATACGCGTAGAGCGATGCGATAACGATAATCGTACGAAATAACCGAGTGGAACGTTGAAATTATCTCGTGACAAACGATTATCGCCGAGCTCGACGACGTCGAAGAACGCGATAAGAATCTTTTGTCCGAGAGGTGATGAATACCGGTAGCCGGGGAAGAAACAACGACGAGCGTTTGTAAAATCGCGGGGAAGCTTCGGCTATTAATTAACGCGGGGATCTTTGGAATAATCGACTCGAGATAGGCAGGATGAGCAACATTAGTGCTTATTACGATCACCCGAGAGTACAATCGAGAGTGCCGGACTATCCGTCGTGTCATTGTTCCCCCGATCGTGAGCTGAACGGCGAACAATGCTGAAGCCCCGTGGAGTCGCGAACCCAGTGCCCAGTCAGAATGTATACCGGCTTCCACACGGTAACTTTGACGCGGACACGGAAACTTTAGGTAGGTTTAATACGGGTATCTCGCTCCCGCTGCTCCTTCATATACGAATATCCACTCTCGTCATCGTTGTCGTCGAGGCTCTCGCATCGCTTAACCGTGAATCGTCGTCTCGGGACTAACGCCGGAAACTTTGTATTCTCCGCCGCACTCGAGAGATACTCTCCGGCGTCTCTCAGACATTGTTTGAGAAATCGTTTTAGCGGCTAACTCACCGTGAGCGATACTCGAGCGCGGCACCGACACGGCTCGCGGAGTGTCTGACAATCAAGAGGGGAAGACACTACCGGACGTGTACAATATGCAACTAAAAAAAACGGAATTCGGAATCGCACAAAAATGTATTGTATTCGTGGATCGGGTACGAATCTTCGCACGAGCGACAATCAATTTTGGTACGACATTCAGTCGAGACTACTGTTTATTCATAAATCGTTAAGTGATTCAACAAAAATCGGCTAGTTTCACCAGAATTTACATAGCCACATAAATCTTAAAAATCATTTAGAAAATTATCAAATCTATCTAACATATATATTTTTTTTATTAAGAATGCCAGGCAGAAATAGGAGTAAGATAAAAAGTGTCGTAAATTTGTGTACCGGGTATAAAATATCACACGTGACAGCCGAAATTGATCGGTGGTTGGGTTGAAGGGGTTCCCGACGTTAGATGGAATTTGCTACTCCGTCATTTTTTTTTTTCTTTTTTTTTCTCCTTTCCTACAGGAGGATCTTGAAAGTGGAGGAGACGAAGGTGCCGGCGCGGTCGAGGTGGTGGAAGATCTCTCGAGCCCAGAAGAACCCCGAAACCATGACGATTCCAATTGAGAAAGAACGGGTACCACGATGCTCGACTAGCGAAGCTCCTATACAGAAGAGCACTCGAGGGCCGTCGAGTGGCTCCACGTTAGAACAACGACTTTATACAAGCCGAAGTAGCAAGTACTCCTCTATATTCTGACATCACTGTGCTTTCCACCTCCGGCCCTCTCTCCCCCCGGTTCCTCGGCCTCTCAGCGCACGGGGTACGAGGTACCCGGTGGCTAGTGTGGTTCTACCGAAGGCTCGAATCCTCCTTCTTCTCGCTCGATCTTTCAGGAGTCTCGATGTTTTTTTATTCGTCTGCCGGGAGGTCCGCGGGAGACCGGGGAACGCGGGTGTGAGAGGAGATACGGTGGAAGAGAGGCGAGCTCGTTTGCGGCGATTCGATGCCCTGACCTCCCGGAACCTCGGCGGAACCTCGGCGGTGCTCCTGCCGGCGCTGTTGCCTTCGGTCTCGCTTCGAGCTTTAAATTCTACCGCGAAATTCCTTCGGCGATATGTATATGTTCCACACATTCTTTTTGCATCTGTCCGTAGATGCCGAGGGTATGATTCCGAGATTATAAATAGCAGCAGGAAATACGTTGCGGGCGTCGGTCCTTAAGGGGGTACCGCTAGCCTGAAAATCAGAATCGAGAGCCTCGAGACGAACAGCCTTTCCTGAACGATCCAATTCGTACCTACGAGCGTAATATATATATATATATATATATTTTTTTTTTATAATTCGCTAATTACAGCTACGATTCGGTAAAATCATTTTTGCTCCTTGGAAAACCGGTTAAATTTATCGCACCTATAACGCCTTGATGGGGTCGTCAAAAGAACATTAAAAGTTTATTATGACCTGCAGCTCTCCTAAAGTGTGCAGTTTACATTTCAATAATGAGTAAACCATGTGGTCGGTTCTTTTCTTCGTAGAGGACTTTGGATTTTACATTCTCATTTTTAAACTAGTATGACCTATTCGAGGAAAAAAAAAAGAAACTTGAGAGCCTTGTAATCACCATCCTTTGTCTTGCCCCTCACAATCGTCGTCATATCTCGGCCCTTCCGCGAATGCACGGATATATCCTCCGGTACATCCCGGTTACGAGAAACGAGAGAGGCACGCAACAGACCCGAAGGTATATCGAAGGTTCGTCGGGTGCCTCGGGTACATCTCCGGCGTTCTGATAAATGGAAAGGCGCCATCGGGTCGCTCACGCCTCGATAAATCCATGTCTAGGCGGCTTCGCCCGCGTATTCGAACAAGGGCCACCTCGTTAATCCCCTTACGATTTCACCGGCGAAGTATCGCGGGGAAACGTGAAGTTACCACTGGTTATATCGTGACTGTACCGATGTTGCGCCGGTGGTGTTCTGTTCGCGCGAGCTTCCGCGCATTGCCCGTCGCTGTACCTCTTCCGGCGCGACGTGCAGAAAAGCCCGGAATCCCTCGACGCGGAGGGCCCACCGACTTCCCACGGGATGCGACTCGACCGTCTCGCCGTGTACTCTCCCGCTCTGAAAAGCCTCTTATTAATCGAACTACGTGAGGCCGCGACGACAAGATACGAGAAAACCAGACACGAAAGATCCCGGTGCTACACAGTATGGGGCTTGTTTCGAGAACCCGACTCTTAACGATACGACGACGACGATCCGTGCCGCTGTCCCCGATGTCAGGATCACCGCGGATCAATCTCCACATTCGAGGAAATCCAGGAAAATGGATCTTTGCTTTTCCGCCGACAGGTTCTCCAAGCTTCCGTGAAATAGATCGGGGATCATAGAACATCTTTTTTTTTCGCTTGGGACGTCTATTTTTTTTTTAAAAGATTTCCTATACTTTTCCTCTTTCGATTCAGTATCCTATACGGGGCTACCGGGGATCAAACAGCAACGAGGTTCCACTTCAACATAGGTTACCATTTATTGGTTCGGGCTTGTATAATTGAAAAAAAAGAAGTAAGAAGCAATGCATGGGACAGGTTATTCGTTTTTCCTTCAAAGCGTAAATTATTCGATAGTTTGTTCCGTGAATACGAGAACTGGCGGCAGCATCGGCACAAAGTGTGTCTGTGTTGCCGACAACGAGGCGCTAGATCTACCTACGCAGCAGTGTACTGCGAACACGCTGATCCCGGCATCACCTTGGCTTTTTACGTATAATTAACTAGCATTAACATTCTACCCGCAGAAGTTACGCCCCGTAAGGTATCGTATTTCTGCGCCTTGTTCTTTAACCCACAGAGGAACTCGAGAAATAACCGACAGAGAGAGAGAGAGAGAGAGAGAGAGAGAGTCGTGTTTATTTTTAGGCGACGATAATATCGCTTTTCTTCAACATTACGCCGCGGCCGTTGATCGCAACACGTTTCTTGCGCCAGCCTCGCAGCCTCCTCCTCCCGCCGCGTTTCATCGCAGACGTTTTACGACCTATCTCTGACAAAGAATAAAAAACACCGATTCATTATCATACAACCAAACTTATTCCCTTTTAACGCGCCCGGTATGTGAATTATGCCCAGAGTTTACGTTTTACCCCAGACCCTCCAGTATTCTAATGCATTTTTAGAAAACCGTGTACCTCATTTTGCCCCGCGTTCCCTCTTTGCAATTACGATTTTTGTACAATCTTTGCCCGTAAACTTTTTCTAATAAATCATCGACCGTGAAGATCGTGATGCAACGTTCGACAGACGCGAATTATCCGAGAACGAAGGAATAAGGGTATTATAGTCTCGACGACGACTAGACGACGAAATATGTAATATGCATACAAGATATTTGTCTGAGATAGGCGCGTGCTTACACATTCCGCGTTCTCGGAGCGAAGTAGTACAAGCAATATATTCAAGCGTATCAATCTGCATAAACTCATTCCTATGCAAATCAACGGGATTCGATTAGAATTCATAGTTTAAAGCCGGGCTACCTCTCGAGAGTGCGACCCTCTTACGAGCTTAGGGGACCATCTATAAACTGTATACACCTCTGATACGCTACGCATTGCAATTAGACGATTTATTCGGGCCTCGATGAATGCGCTTTGAATCGGAAACACGGATATTATCCGAAGCAACCTCATCCGTATCCTAGTACATTTTCTTCGGAAGGTACTGAAACTTCGTTTTGTCCCGATCTCTTTTATCTCTACACTGCCGAGAATACCTAAGATGTATCTTATCATTACGCAATAGAGCTGTCCTTGGTCGTGCTTATGTAGAACAATTACCAAGGCGTTTAAGTATTATATTCCAAGAACTCGTTTCCACCATCCCACGGACTTTCCATCCGTCCATCCAACATCCCTCGCAGGTGCTAACGAGTCTCTCTCGCTTTCGACAGATACGATATCGTACAGATGTTATCGTATCGCGAGGGTTGCATCAATGGCTCTTGAAGCAACCGCCACTGCAGACCTACAGCTACGAGTGCGGGGACCTTCAAAAATAAGACTCAGCCACTCGGTCGTAGAACTCTGGCTGAACCTCGGCTTTTCCAGACCGGGTCGTCTGCCGGGGTATAAGCACGAGTGCATGCATGTTTAATACGAGCACGCGAGGTCCGTGGCCCAAGCAACTTCTTGCTCGTGTCCCCATCACTTATTCACTCTCTCTTTTTCTTCCTCTCTTCCTCTCGGTGAAATTACCAACGGGTACGGTACATACCTATATCCCCGGGTCCGACCAGCGAGAGAAACAGTATCTCGCCTTTCAACCCGCTTTAGCGCAGGGCACGCGTGATGTACACGTGTTGGCCTTCAAATGCGCCTCGTCGTGGGGCAGCTTATGTCTGACGTGTACCGTCCTCATCTACTGGACATCACCTCCGAGCTCTGGCAGCGCGAACAAGCCGGTCAATCAATGTTTTCCATTAAAAAAAAAAAAAAAAACTGACATGTACAAGTTCATTATTTTATTCGTTAAATTATTTTTCTTATTTTTTTAGGACAATTAAAACAAATTATCGTTAATAATATAGCTTGATTGTTAATCAATGAAAAGTCTTTGGTTTCCTGTCTGGAATGCCTGTGATGTACCGATATTGGCATGCAAAAATGGTTACACCACTGATGAAATTTGAGAACAAAAAAAAATTGCGAATAATATGAATATTGCATCACGAATGTTTAATTCAGAGATCCGTTTTTCCATTGAATTGTTTCAGGTGACACGAAAGGGGGCTGTCGCGGAAATGAAAGTGGTGTCGCGGTGAGGCAGGGCGAGAGGGTGAAGTGATTTCGCCCGGTACCGAAGTGTGGGAGTGAAGATATGGTGAATAGGGCAGAGGGCATCGCCGGAAGGGCGTCACCCGACGTCCGATATATTCGATCCCGGATTCTCTTAGTTTTTCTGCTTCTCGGATTATCGGCCGCCACGACGAACGCCATAGATCTCTGTGAGTATGCAAGTACACGTCGTCGCTGCGCTGTAGGTTGCCCGACAGCGGGACAGCACACGGGGCGCTCGTCTAATCGATAAACTTTGAAACTTCCGTATTTTCCTTTCTCATTATTCTCTCTGTGTGACTCGATCGCGAGCGCGATCTCTCGCGAGGTATACACGCTGCTATATCCCGCACACGTTTTGCTCGAACGACTCGAATAACTCGGTCGGTGAAATGAGAAAGGGCCTTTGGCTCTCTCACCGCGGGTATCGTACGCGCGACGTATCGCACTTGCACTTGTGCATAATGCACAGTTCCGTATAAACGAATAATGCCGAGCGACGGCATTTACTTCCGCTAGCCCGGAAGTCAATAGCCACGAATGGAAACGTGGTACCTCGTGGGCGGATATATTGTGTCGCCCGATGTGTTTGAATTGTTGATGTCCTTCGATCGTCGGTGAATAATTCATTGAATTCTATATACTGCAACACCTGTAGTTTGCAGATACCAGCGTAAAGGATCGCTTTACAATCTTGCGGGAATATCGTGTTCATGGAGAACAACCAGCTCGCGTGCAATAACTACCTTTATGATATTATTATCACCGATATATAGTAATCACTGAAAAGTTTCAATCATATATTCCAAGTTATCATCTCATGGTAATGTTGATTTTTGTTATTTGCCCGAGTCGTTGATTCGTCGTGGTTGACTTTGTCAGTCGGAATCACGACCATTATGCATTTTACGATTCACTTCCAATTTATATCGATAAAGCAATAGAACGATTAAAAAAAATCGATACTCGAACGGACAATCCCTTGAGTTAATTTTTATCCGAACGCGAGCAACATGCAGAGTTGACTCGCAGAGTGATCAACGGAAGAAACTATGTATGTCAGTGTAGCAGCAGTGTTTTCACTCAAGTTAATTTCTTCTTTTTTTTTTCAATAAAGCACCACTGCAGGTCTCGGCTAACTGGATTTGCATGTCGAAGTGTCTTAGTCAGCGGACGTGAGGGGGTATCGTCGTTCGCGGTGCTAATCGACGTGGCTGTTGACCGAACGCGTCAAACGATTCCACCTCTTTTTTTCCTCCCTTCACTTTTTACTAAACCTTGGTAACGAGTTCCTTCGTCGACGCCTCGTCCGAGTGCTCCGGGATCTCCGGTAATGGGCAAGAGATCACGAAAGAGCGGAGAGGACTGCACATCGCAATAATCAGCCTGGTCTGTCTACCGCATTGCCGCTCAATTTTTCACGCAATTTGCGAATGTAATTGACGCTCGAATGACCGCACTCGCTGCGCCCGATAATCGGATTACCCATCGCGGAGTGCATACGGGGAGAGTACGTTATACCCCCGAGCCCGTCCGATGATTATATTCAAGGTTACACGCGCGCGCATGTAGGCAGATACAGAGGGTACGTTGAAACCCTGACGAATTTGAGTGGCGCAGGTTTCCTGGCCGAGATGGACCCAGCACTTTTTTTTTATAATGAAATTCCGCAAACGCGTTCTCCGCTGTCAGCGAGAGGAAAACTCGAACGGCAACATTTGTACATATACAGCGCCGCACGTCGCAATAAAATAGTATCGATATAGTCCACTGCGATCAACCACGACGGGGCCTGAAGATAAAAATCCGATGAACCTCGATATAGAATACCGGTAGAAACCGGTATTACATCGGTATCATCCGGCGAGTTCTTACGACTAACTTGTAGTCTTCTGTTGGCGAAGAAATAGCGACTGGGAGAATTTCGCGAATTTAGTAAAGTTAAAAATAAATGAAACGTAATATACAGGTTGAAAGGTGAGGCGCTACGGATGGAGAGTGTTCTCGAATAGGTTTATACCCGTGATAACAGGTACTTAAAAGAGTACTTAACGAGACTGGTCGGATAGTGACGAATAAAAGAACGGAAAGGCCTCTGTCTTTCGCCTTCTTTTATACCCGATCGAGAGGAAGCGCATTAGAGGGTCGAGAGAAACGACTGCTAGAGAAAGAAAGTCGCGAGCGATTTACGAGCCTGATATAGCCCGTCCGGTACTTCTCACTCGACCAGTCCTCGTCGCAGTGCAGAATAGACACGGGGTAAGAATTTTGGTTCATTAGATGCTCGAATGCACGCAACATCTCAATGCATCGACTGGGAGAGAGCGGGGTCCAAAGTAACGACAATCAAATTTTATTTTTTTACCGATCAAACTGTCGGACTTTCATTTTTTGTAAAGTTAATTAAAAAATTATAATTGTGAACGTTCGCGGATAATAAATTGCAGCAAAATGTGTGCAGACATGTTGAACTGTGTGGCAATCGTAAGGTACTGATTTAATTTTTTGACCGGGACGTGGATTCCAATACACATTCCAAAGATAAAGTGGTTCGTGATCGAAATTGATAAAAGGAAGGTCGGGACATCCATCTCGAAGATTCGCTTTCTTTTTTTAACACGTAAACCCGTTTTCTGTTGGCGAAACTTTCATAGCTGCAATATCGACTGCAATATAATCAGAATTATTGGATGGCGTGTTCAATAATCCAGTGCCTCCGTGCGGTAAGCGCCTCCGATCGCACATAAATTTATGGTAACGTTCGTTACCATTGACCCTTGTTAATTTTTATCCCGGTCTTCTGTACGATCCTCCTTCCAACCCCATACACACACACACACACACACACAGACACGCTGAATAGTCGAAACAGTTCGTTGGGGGATCGGGAGTACGGTGGAAGGATAGGAAAGGGACGTCGATGAGTTATGAGGTACTCGCGGACTCTCGGGACTCCTGGGAACGAAACAGCCGAGGCTCCAGAAGGTGGTGGAAAGCTTCTCGTTCCCTCGATCCGCCTTGGCCTCTGTGCGCAACAACCTTCATTAATAATAATAGCCATTCGGCTGCTTGCTGTACGAGACACTGAGCTAGGTGGCCGCTGATGCTGACTAGGCAATCCCACCCGGTATCGGCTCAAATTTCCTGCCATTAGTTCTCCACCTGACTCCTCTCTCACCTACGTCTTGGCCGAGCCTCGAGAAACTAGTTTGTATCCTCCTTTGCGTACTATCGACGCACCTGCTCTCCTCCCGTTCGTTAACTCGGACTCTCTGTGTGTCGCGCCCGATAACAGCCTCTGCAGATACGTACCATTATAGAAGTAAAAAAAAAATTCTACTGCAACGTTCGATATCGTAAATTGGAACGCTTTCCTCAAGGGAGGTTCATTTTTTATTTCTTTTTAAAGTTCTGACATTTTTGCGTAAATCTGATGTTTATTATCATTATTATCGTTTGCAGAATTTAAGTTTTCACTTATTGATCTGACCCTACTATATGATATAGTATCACGTCAAAGTATATGTATCGATTTTGCTTGTAGATTGATTTAATGTGTCTCTTTCTATTGTATCCGCTGGTAACCCGTTCCACCCATCCACCGTTTCACGTGGCTAACATTTTTTTTTCGACTACGCTAAAAAGGCGCTCTTTCGTGCCTACAACGGGGGTGGAAAGTGGTCGATTCTTGAGGAGTGGGAAGAAAAGTGATTTTTGAAAAAATTTCACTTTACCTCGCGCTCGTCAAGGATCAGCCACTTTCCATCCCCGTTGCAGGCATAAAAATATGGCCATTTTTTTGCACAATTTTTAGCATAGAGGAGCAGATTTTCACATCGCAGCTTCACACCCTCGCTTCGCTCGAGCAGCAAACTTGAGTTACAAAAATTTATCAAAGGAATCTTCTGGCATATCCGAAAAATTAATCCGAAGAACCCTCGGCATTAGATTCTTAATCCTAAAAACTCATTTAAGATAAAGGTGATATAAGTGAATGAAATTGCTCCCTTGTGCCCGCGGGGGTAGTTTGCATAATGAAAGGAAATCATATTTTCACGTTATATAACGAACGCTTTCCAAAGTGTACCGTGCGGAGCGTTGTTCTCTTCTGTTCTCGGATAACCGAGTTGAGGGGGTGCAGACTTTGCTCTTCGTGTGGACGCCCCGTTGCATAGAAGTCTGCGCAGCGTTTCGCTTTAAATCTATCACACGGTGCTTGCACGCCGCCTCCGGGTATGACGACCGCTTTCTGGCGAGGGCAAGTTACAGTACGTACGAAGAGGTGGAGAACGGAATAATGTATGCAAAGTAGATGGTATCACTGGCTCGATGGCCCTTAACCCCGTCATTGACTGGCGCACTGCTCTCGCCGGGTTCGGTACATACCTGGAGGGCCTTCACTTCTACTATTCCTGCTGCTGCTGCTGCGGCGGCCGCTGCTGCTGCTGCTGCTGCTGCTGCTGCTGCTGCTCACTCGACATCGACGCTGTACAGGTCCTCGTCGTCTTCGCTCCATGAGGGGTAGGAACACGCACAAAAAGGGAAGGGATATACATATATGTATATATACCAAAATGCAGCTCCTTTTGTCTGGGAAAGCATTACATTGGTTCCGGAGAACATCGAACGCACTGCGAATATTCAATTTTCTTTCGACTATTCCGTCAACTACTCTTTCAAATTCACGGTTCACGGACGAGAATCCTAAAGTGTCAATTTATCATTATGAAAAAATATTGCACCCTAAATAAAATAAATTTGTAAAATCGGAGCGCTGACAAAAAATGTTAGTTTTTTATTTTTCATAAAATAAAATATTTGAAACAAACTGTAGGCAAGAAATTTTTATCAAATGAAACATAATTGGATTAGATGACTTGGAGAATTATTACAATAAACCATTAAGAAAAAAAAATCGTCCATTTGTGAGCACGGATTCGTGAAAGGCGAAACAGCAGCAGGTCCGTTGTGACAATAATTGGTACGAAACAATGTTCGACCTCGGTCTCGGCGGCACTTTTACGGTCGTGTTTTCGAAACCCAATGGTACATATACACAAGAACAGATAATATTAAATTTGCTCGTAAGCATACCGCATCGTCAGCGACTCACCCTGATGTGCAATATATTTATATCTTCATCTCTGGCTTGCTGGATAGCCTCGATTTAATATCTTGAACGTATATAGCTACTCCTTTCTCCGTTCTGTTGTCGAGATACGGAGGACGTATAAACTCTGCCAGTATCTGACCGGATTAATCTCGGTTCAGCTAGTTATTTACTCGTTTATGACCTGGCCGTGATGCGTACATAAATTCAAGCGGAGCACTCCGACTCCGGGTCCCTCGCTCAACTTCCCATCTGCACGTACAAGAACTACGTGTACCTACTTACCTTCGTGTACCTGTGTATTTTCGTACTATAACTATATATATATAAAACTGTATTCGTTATTCGCTGTTGCAGCACAATGCAACGCCCCGCTGGGTATGGAGTCCGGTGCAATTCCAGACGCGAACATCACGGCGAGCTCGAGCTTCGACAGCGGCAATGTTGGCCCTCATCAGGCAAGGTAAAGTATCATTGTACGATGAAGTTAATCGTGTTTAGTCAAATTTCTCCCCAATCAAAAGGTACTCCGAGAAAGGTAGATATTAAAATTTTAGAAATCCGTACGGTTCACTTTTTTTTTTGTTTATTAGTTGTTACTATTTAGATGGCGAAAATTGTATTTTTTCCCGTGTACGCAGAATAACATTTGACAGTGATTTCCGGCTTTCGACCACTTTAATTCACTTGACAGTTGGTAGCGTTCCGCGCAGGGTGTGACCACACAGTTGTAACAGCCGTAATTTCGTTTCCTCTCACGGACGACTGCGTACCTAACATACCTGCTTTCTTCAATCTCACGTTAACCTTCCCTCGGGTAGGGCATGCAAACGGTATACGTGCAATTCACTGCCACCCGCTGCTTCCCTAATGGCAAACGCACGGCGAGTGCATACGCCTCGCGAGATATCATCGTCCTCTCGCGGAAGAAGAAGAGCATCATACGTCGTTTTAACTCAACGTGCTCCACGAGAGCAGAGTGCTCCACGGAAGCATGACACTCGGAATTCATTCTGATGTTCGCTATAAACTGGGATGGCCTCGAGGGAGAATGCACTTTCCGTCTTTTATCGTTCGCAATTTAATCAATTTTTGTTTTAAGGAAGCTCTTCCGTTATACATCCGCCCCGCTTCCGGTGGAGATCGGTTAAAAGCGAGGCGAAGGAGCTTGCGGCTCAGTATTCGCATAAGAATTTACAATACGTATCGTCAATTTAACTATGTAAATGGTAGTGGATGATGTAAAAATATTTAAAGTACAGAGATTGCAAAAACCTTACTGTCCATTTTTCTCGGTGAACATGAAAGAAGCCGCCCTTAACCAATTTTGTCGGTAACCAAATTCTCGGTCGTCGTTGCGCCAAGTTCGCTTTTATTCGGTTACTATCACTTCGGACTCTTGCCGTTTCTTTTCTCATCTTTTTTGTTCTTCAAGTTTTTCAGCGATAGCCCGAGGGCTGTGGCGTTGCTCGTATTAAATTAGACGACGGTGACGGGGACCGCGGTGAGTGAGACCAGCGGAGCACACACAGCCTGGCGGCATAGAGTTCCGCGTTTCAGGCCCCCGAGCTCATCAAGAGTCGGAGGCCCATTCAGCCGGTCATTGTCTGCGGTAATGGAATGTATTAATATCGGAGAGGAGCGAGCCTGGGCCGTTCTCCGATGGCAGGGAGCTTGTACGCCGACGGGAACGACGAACCGAGAGGGCAGAGAGGCAACATAGCCGGTGTTGGATCCTCCTGCATGCATCGGTGCCAGCAGCATGGACCTTGCTGCAGCCATGGTGCTGCCGGTGGTACTGATGTCCCACGGGACGCCACTCATAAACCGGGTCCGGCTTCACTCGCTCGACCAACATCCCCATAGAGATCTCCCACACACACCCTATATACCTATATGCACGTAGCTGCATTAATACGTAACGGGCCGGAGCGCCATTCCATATTCATAGAACGGTCCAGACCGGGACACGGCGGAGGACAAAACGTCCACCGCACGATTAATCCGTTCGTACCCAACGATATTGATATTCGACCGGTAGCTATTTTAATATTATTGTTTCTCATTATTTTAAACGTTACACAAATTTACGCCGAAAATACTCGGAATTGTCATTGATCGGGGTGAAATTTCCAATGATGTATCGAATTGTTCGATCCAAACCATGTAATTTTGGGCTTTTTCTCCCTCTGGGCTGATGTTTAACACCGTCCGGGCCATTCGCTCCACGCTCAGTCGGCAACAGAGTGTTTTCCTAATTTACTCCGACACTCTTAATATTTTGGAAAAACAAATTAGTCTGGGAGAATGTGAAGAACGTGATTTGTTATAATTTTCGTCATCAACGATTTCCAATGTGGACAATGTCAACTTCAGATACTTAAATTTGTCTAAATATTAAATAACATTTATTCGATAATTATCCCCCTCGTTCGTGTCAATCGAGTAGTTAGCTTCTTCCGAGGCCAACCCTTTAAATAAAGCAGACAGGGTTAACGTCGCGCACAGGAGAAAAGCTCCGAGGAATGGTTTGTTCGACGGTGTCTCGCGTTCGGTGCCAATTTCACGGAATCGCAAGCGACGTCGGCTCCCCCACTCTGTCTGGGCTTCTCCGGAACGCGACGAGTAGGACGATGGAAAATTTAAGTCTCACTCTAGTCTCCAACTCCTGTGGAAGAGACCCTGCTCAATTTACCGCTGTCCATCCATCACGGGACCTACACACGTCCATAGTCAGGCGAGAACGTGAGCTTTCGCATCGGCAACTTCCACTCGGTGTGAAACCGAACGACCCGGGATATCCCCGATAACGAACGAATCCAGAAATAGTTGCCGTCCAAACGTTCCACGGGCACACTTTTTACGTCTCCCTTCAGGATTATATCGGACAGATATCCCTCCGAATGCGATCGACTTGACCCGACGAAATAATTGATTCGTAGCTTCACCGCCGCGGAGCGGCACTTTTGGTTCATTCTATTTCGCTGCGCTCTGCTTCCCGATTTATAAACATTCAAGAATTCTCTCTCCCCGCCTCGCAAACTCGCGTCCCAACCACTTGACCCAACGGAATTATTGATACGCTCCTCTCTATCCGGAGAATAGTATTTTAAGATCTATCTCGTCTTTTCCAAAGCTTTCTCGTACATGCAACCTATTGTAATGCCTCTTCTCATTTCTCGTCCGTCCGTCTGGGGCCAGCCAAGCCTATCATCTCGTACAGGTCGCGTGTCATGAATGGAAAATTTGATTATCCGCGACGTCGGACCTCGAACGAGAGAGGCGTTGTCACGAGAACCGTCGAAACAAGAGGGACGACGTGCATGAAAGGGCGATAAGGATGAGCAAAGTAGTGGAGCTCCACGAGAAACAGAAAAAATAATATTAAAAAAAAGGAGGAGAGAGAATAATATATTAAAAAAAAAGATTTCGCAAAGCAGAGCAGACGGGACTCACCGCTCGTGATGCGCCCCAAGCCTGCGGACGGCATTTGCGCGCCGAGTGGTAAACGGTCCACGCAATTAGGGAAGGCGCTTCGCACGCCGTTCCATGGTTCATCTTTTATTCATGCGATCCCCCTCCTGCTGCCCTACCACTATTCGAAATGCCCGCGCCCGTACCTTTTCCTCTTAGATTAAAACTAAAGCACGCCTCTCGACACAGACAAACTCTCGTCTGGTGGCTGTGACGCTGCGCTCACCGAAATCCATGCGCGAACAAGAAAACGAGAAAACATTTACGAGAATGAGAATAGAAAAAACCTAAAACGAGCGAGACGGACCGTGTCGCCGGTTCCTGGACGGTGAAGGATATCATATTAATGGGAGTGATAAGGAATTCAGCACGACCTTGATAATACCTCTGGTGCTTTTAGGACGAATCTTCGTGACAAATCCACGGAATCTTATATTAGCGTGCTCTCAGGAAATTCCCGTTGAGATAAGACTGATCCGGTGTTTGCACAAATTTTCAGACACGTTTTCTTTGACTATACAGATTAGTTTTTTCATTTCCGTTGTTATTCGTTGCAGATTAAAGACGGAGGATCACGGGGGTGCTTGGTGTCCGAAAGCCCAGATTACATCGGAGTCCCGGGAGTGGCTGCAAATTGATCTTCCCGCTGTCTACATGATAACAGCGACCAATACGCAAGGGCGTTTTGGGAATGGAATGGGCGTCGAGTACGCCGAGACGTACGTTCTCGAGTACTGGCGTCCGCGTCTCGGGAAGTGGGTGCGTTACAGCGACGTCAAAGAACAAGAGGTAAGATTGCTTAATCGATACTAATTACCCGATTTTGATTCGCCATGTGACGCTCAATGAACAGCTCGCGATCATCGGAATCGCCGGGAAAATCTTCATACTTCAGTAAAATCGTCAACTCCACCAACTATTTTTGTGTAAAAATGTGTACACATAGATGAGATCAACGTTTAGTTCCAAACATTCGAAATCGTTGGTGGTCGGTTCTAAGTGACGCTGGTGACACGAGACATTCCAGGGAATCAGTAGTACTTTGTAACGAATGTAGAGATGAGGATTGACTGAGACACACGATATTACATATATGTCTGGAATAGCTCGGAACGACACATGACAAACGTACAGATTATCGATTGACGAAATTACTACAGTTTTGATCGGAATTTCGAAGAGGGCAAACGTTTGACTGTTCGTACTTGAGATAAATAGTTGTGACAGTAGTTAATAATATTCGCCCAAAAAACAAATACGCGTGCTGTTGAATTCGCTCGGCCATAACAATATATATAATTTATAATTATTTACAATCTCACACAGCAACACCGAACCAAAAAAGGCTGGGAGTCAGTAATAATCATCGTGAGGGCGGCAGAACCACAGAATCACCGGCCCTGTATATAGCTCACCTGTAGAAAAAGTATCTTCTTCTTGTTTTGAGACTAACAATACTAAAACTATAGCACATGCATGGTCGAGTCCTCACCGGCCATCCTTCGAGCCCATGCGTCTGCCAGATCTGGCATTGACGCCCGCCACACTCGGAGCTTTTTGTACTGGCTGGAACAGCAATATAGCGGTCACAGTAGAGAGGGCCTATCTCGATTTTATACGGACGTCAAAGTCTTCACAGGGCGATTTGATCGCGCTCACGCAATCATAATTGATGTCCAGCACTCGAGTTGGAACACCGTTCGATAAATCGATCAGGCACTCTCTTTCTCTCTTTCCCTCCCCCTTGGGGTATATCCATCGATGCCGTAGCGGATGAGTCATCGCGCCGGTATTAAAAGGAAAGAGTTCTGGTTAAGTGACGTCCCATCGAGGTCGAGCGCGGACACGGTGCAACGCCCCGGTGGCGGTCGCGTATTGATAAAATAGAAAATAAAAAAACACCCCCACACACACACACACACACATAGTGTTTAATATTATCAAGAGACGCGGTAGCGTCTCGACGCCAAGTACTTAAAAAAAAAATTTTAAGCGAGCGAAGGACGCTACCAAGTAGTTATACTCCAAAATGCCGG
>JAPYZC010000323.1:0-38983 GCA_030522665.1 Ichneumoninae sp. A BG-2022a
TCTTTTCAGCACCTTTTATATGCTAGAATTTTTTCAGATTTTTTTCTCATCGAGAAGTGTTTGTAATCTTTGTCTTTTTTCTCTCGAACTTAGGCGGCGACAGTCATTGTGCTAGTACTACCTTAATTTGTATGAGAACATCGGTTTTTCGATTCGCGGTTTGAAGACAAACTTCGTGAATTAAATCACCAGGAACGTTAGATAAATTGTGCGGAAACGTAACAGAAACTTAACTTTGATTCTCGCTAAATATAATTTGGATTGGATGGCAAAAAAATTATTTCGTTCGAAGTTTATTAATTCGTCACAATACGAAGTATAGATTTTCTTTTGTGCTCGTTGCAACCGACAAGTAATCGTCTATGGTCGACAGGGTTCGCGTCTTTGTGTCCTTTCCGACGAATTCAAATGTCACACCGTGACATTTGCCGTCTCATGATTTTTTGTGTCTCCGAGTGGGCAACTCTCTCAGCTTGCCGCGGAAGAAACCGTTGCGAGTTGTGCGCCCGGCTTCATAACGTCATCGACCGGTATAGTGGAGCTCTCGTAACGCGATGATGATCTCTCTCGCGACCCTGGAACGCCCGCGGCCCTCCGAGGTTCTCTGAAGAAACAAGAGTCGCAGCATTAGGGAGCGTATTTTTTTTTAATTACAAAACAACAACAACAATTACAATTTCATATGATATTGAAACAGGGACGGCAAGACATGTTCTCATTCATGTTATTTCAAGGTGACATGTTATCGTTTCAATCCCGTATGGAATTATAAGAATTTAAATAACAATTTTTTCCTCGCACATTTTTTTTAACACATGCGCGTACAATCCCGTTTTCCGTTCTTGTGAATTGTGCGCAGAAAGGCACTTTTTCGCATCGCGTGTGGGAAAAATACTGCGCATGCGTACAAACGCAATATGGTTTTTTTTCCGCACTAGAGCGGAAAAGTGCCTTTGTACGTAAACTTTATGGGAACAGAAAGCGTGATTTTCGTGAATTTCTTAGGAAAAATTATGTGAATGACATGGGCGTAGAAAAGGGAGTTCAGACTCGTGTGAATGCCGCACTCTTCAAGAACTCCCTTTCTACGCCCTTGCCATACAAATAACTATTTCCTTTGGCAGCAGGAAAGCGAATTTTCCTTCAGTCATTGATATTCTTTGTCAGTGTATGGATTACCTTGAAGTTGTAACCCGTGGTATTTTTAGTTCAAATACATGTACGTCTTCAAGTAAATTACTATATGTCGGTTTCGGCTGAAAACGGGACAAATGATGATGATCTATCTCTCGACCCTGGAACACCCACGGCTCTCCGAAGTTCTCCGACGAAAAAGGTTAAGTCGCAGCATTAGGGAGGAACAGTGAAAAAAAAATTTGCTTGCGAGTTGCCAAAGAATTTTTTTTTTAATTACAATTCTGCTTTCAATTCTTACAATTCCATATGATATTAAAACAATGACTACAAGAATAACAAGTCAACGTGTAGCGTTTCAATCCTGTATGGAATTGGAACAATTGAAAGTAGAATTGAAATAACAATTTTGTTCTCATTGGCAGCGCGCAAGTGAATTTTACTTAATCATTATTATCAATAATAAAATAATATTAATTAGTAATTAATATTATTTTTCAGTATATGGATTAATTTAGAATTGTAAACCATCGTATTTAGCTCAATTACGTGTACGTCTTCGGGTAAATTACTATATGTCGGTTTCACCTGAAAACGTGACGATAAACGATGATCTCCCTCGCGACCCGGGAACGCCCGCGGACCTCCGAGGTTCGCTGAAGAAAAAGTTTGAGTAGCAGCATTAGGGAGCGTATAGATTACCTAGGAATTGAAACCCGTGGAATTTTTAGGTCAATTACGTGTATCGTATCAATTACCTGTGTCTCTTTACGTAAATTACTAGAATGTCGGTTTCACCTGAAAACGTGACGACAAATGAGCATAACAGACTAGCACTTCGTTGACCCAATTTGGCCTCTCGACTATCCGGCGTGTGTGTAATAACAAAGAGTTCGAACGCGCAATGGGCAGGGTTGTATTCCTCCCGCACGAAAGATAACAATTACCTTGCATACGTGTATTAGTCTCGGGACGATATGTGTTATGTTTGGCAAAGTTCGCGTGTTCGGACGACAGGTCGTGTTACACGAATATCTTCACGGAAACTTTCGTCCTAACTAAAATTATTATTTTGTACACACCCTGACGGGTCGTTGAATCGCGAGTAGCTTCAGTTGCCACGGAAACTGAGAGAAAAAAATGTTCTCGCCAATTACCAATGTCACATCCACATTTATTTTCTTGTTAATTTTTCAAAATGTGTTTGTAAAATTGTAAAACATTTTTTATGAAATGAACCGGAAAATAATTGTAAATGCGCGTGGACAAGAACCGTTTTTACCTATTTTACCGTGCAGGATACGTGTTCATAAATGAAGAAAAAAAACACATCGAATTATGTTCTTCAGAATATTTCATTCGGTCCATATATTTGACACAAAAAAATTGCAAGCAATTTCTATCAAATATATTGATTATAATGTTTGATATATCAATAATATAAAAATAAAATTGACCGAAAATATATTTTTTTATTTCCGTGAAGAATAATCAGTGCTGAGTCTGAATTGAACAATTATTTCCTGAACGTTCGTACGACTACGGCTGAGGAAGACAATCGTCTGCCTTCCGGCTGCACTGAATGCCCTGTGAGAAATTATGTTTTTCACATTATTTCCCGCATTAAATAACTCCTCTATTCTGTTTCGCACCCGCGTTCACTCCTATTATTAATTCCATGACTTCGAGCCAAAACTGATACGCACAGTAAAAATGACTTGCATTTTTAACAAATTTTTTATCCACAGACGTCGACTTTCTTGTTAATGTAAAAAAATATATTTCGAAAATTATAAAATATTTTAAATAAAATGAACGGGAAAAGTGTGAAATTCTGGATGCCCATGGACAAGAAACGTTTTACTTCCCGCCGTGCAGGACAGGATACGTGTTCGAAAATGAAAAAACAAAAAACACATAGAATTATATTGTTCAGAATATTTCTTTGGATCCATATTGGATCCAGATTGCTTGCAAAAAAATTGCAAGCAATCTTCAACAATCAAAAATTGCAAAATATCAAATATCTCCATTATAATATTTGATATATCAATAATATAAAAATAAAATTGACCGATCAAGTATATTTTTTTATTTTCATGGAGAACACCGAAAGCGGAGTCCGAATTGAGCAATTATTTCCGCTAATTTCTTACGTCTGCGGCAATCGTCTGCCTTCCGACTGCACTGAATGCCCTGTGAAAACTTATGCTTATCGCAATCTTTCCCGCATTAAATAACTCTATTCTCTTTCGCACCCGCGTTCACTCCTATTATTAATTCCACGCCGCTGTTTCTCGAACTGCTCGTACTCGAATGGACGCACGTGTCTGGTGTGCGTGTAAAGTCTATTTATAGAAAATCGCCGAGAGATTCGTAGATGCTTATGGAATTCGAAGGCTCCGAGTCGGTCCCGCGCAGCGTAAGGATCGCGTATCTCGATACACGTCGTTCGATCGGGAGACACGGTTCGCTCTGACGTAATTCACGGTCCAGCTGGTGCTCAGAGATTGCGATCGCATTCGACGGGAATCGAGCTGGATGCACCCAGTGTGTTGATTCAATACGGCAACTCGCGCACCGTCGATAAAATGTAAACAGCCGATACACTTTATAAAACGAACCTCTATATGCTGAGGCTGATTATCTGATTAAATAAATGGTCAACGGAAAATGTGAGGCTCTTTATCTTTTTTTTTAATGCAAAAATAACATCCGAGGTTACCCTTGACTCGTCGTTAACCCAGTTAGACAAACGCGCGTTTGGTCGACGCTGTGTGCTGTAGAAAAAAATAGCCGAGAAACAAGATACATTAGTTTGCACACGAAATCCCATTGCACTACCACTAACGCATTTGAAAGCCGTTTTCATTTATTTTTCACTGAAGTAGTAGATTTCATAATTCCCTCGACTCTAAAAAGTAAAGCAAAAGGCACAGTGAGATAAAAAATGTCTAAATCATTTGTATTTTGTTTTTGTTATTTGTACACTTATTTTTTTTCTTGCAACTATTTTTTTGAGAAGTAAATGTAGAAGATGACGGCCTCTCGTAAATTCATTGCCACAGCGCACCGTTAATTAATATCGAATGAACGAGTGGAGAAAAAAAAGCACCTGCAGCTCCGCTCACTTTCGATAAAATAATTTCTTAACCATTTTTATTTTTTTTTTACAATTTTCTTTCTCTCGCAACTATTTTTTTTTGTTTGAAAAGTAAATGTAGACGATTACGGCCTCTCGTAAATTCATTGCCAAAGTGCACCGTTAATTAATTCCGAATGAGCGAGTGGAGAAGAAAAAAAACACCTGCAGCTCCGCTCACTTTCGATAAAATAATTTCTTAACCATTTATATTTTATTTTTTACAATTTTCTTTCTCTCGCAACTATTTTTTTTTGTTTGAAAAGTAAATGTAGAAGATTACGACCTCTCGTAAATTCATTGCCAAAGTGCACCGTTAATTAATTCCGAATGAGCGAGTGGAGCAGAAAAAAGTACCTGCAGCTCCTTTCGCTTTCGTAGCTTCTAAGTGGTTACCCGTTCCGCGAGACGACACTTGGGTACGGTTGAGTTCCCCCATCGGAGTGTGTCGATTCAACGAGCTGTCGACAGCGACGGAGCGAAAATATGGGCGTTTAATGATATGCGAAGACGCTGCGCCGAGACTAGATTGAAGGAGGTGAACTTGAGAAAGGGAGGGTGGAAGTGAAAGGGGCACAGAGAGAACACGTGCCGAGTATCGCGACTCGTTGTTGTACGTATAGTCGCCGACTGAAACCCTCCAGGATAACACACTCGTGAGTATCTCTCGTCAACGTAAACGCGCAAGTTTGATCCAAACATTCGATACCATTTTTCACGTATTTTAGGGTAACGTATCGGATACACGTTGCAAACTATTAAACCTCGAAAATAATAATAATATAGTGAAAAATGACACACGTCACACACCACTAAACCCAGGAAATAATAATAATACAGTGACAAAAAAATATCAATGACTCAAGTAAAATTCGTTTACGGGCTGACAAAAAAAAATTGTTATCTCAATTTTACTTTCAATTCTCACGACACCATACAAGATTGAAACGATAACATATCACCTTGACGGTCTTGCCGTCCTTGTTTCAATATTATATAGGATTGTAAGAATTGAAATAAAAAAAATAGTTTGGCAGCCCGCAATCGATTTTTTATCAGTGTAATATTAATAATAATAACAATAATAATCATAATAATGTCGTGGCATAGGGTTGGTCAAGGCGATATGTTAACCGATATGGTAACCTTATTTAACGTAAGAAACGAATTCTTGCCGTCCTTGTTTCAATATTATATAGGATTGTATGAATTGAAATTAAAAAAAATAGTTTGGCAGCCCGCAATCGATTTTTATCAGTGTAATATTAATGATAATAATAATAATAATAATAATGTCCTGGCATAGGGTTGGTCAAGGCGATAGGTTAACCAATATGGTAACCTTATTTAACGTAAGAAACGAATGGAGCTGCCGTTTGCACAGTTTTTAGTACATGTGGATACAATATGATTGCACCGAAATGATAAGATTGTATGTGCAAGGGACAGCACGATATGTCACGTGGCCATATGCCCCGTAATTACAGGGTGATATGGCCGGTAAAACCGTTTTGTTTTTACTTGACGGAGGTAATTATTGTCTTTCGGTAGTTCATGTAGGCTTCTCTAGGCCCATCGACTACCATTATTACTATGACTATATGGCCGATCGAAAATGTTTATTTATAGAGCTCCAATTAAATGACGCATCGAAAATATCGAAAGTTCTGAGTGAACCACTTCAGCTCGATGTTTCTAGAATTGGTTGCGCACAAGATTTAAAGGTTTTTTTTTTACGTTAAACCTTCAATCTCCATTGTTTAAAAAATCACCTCCATATCACCCGGACTTACCTCACATAAAGAGAGAGTCTCTCATATAATCTTCGCACCTCGGAAAACCAGCTACAATCGTTTCTCACGCTCTTTCATAGTTTATTAGTCATCGCACATACCGTAAACAAACTAATAAATAACTTTTTTGCGGAAAAAAAAATGTATTTATTCGATTCGTGGATTTCTTTTCCTTCTTTTCTCTCGCTCTTTCTCGTCCTTGGCGATGAGCTCACGTCGGTTCGGTGAGGTAATCTCCAAACGTGTTCCTACTCTAAAATTCACGGATGACCAATGTACAGTGACTTCGCGAGAAACGGCTTCGAGCTTGCCTCGGCATCTCTCCGGTTTAGAACAACGACATCGGCGCGCAAGCGTTAAAAGAAAGTGGGTTGCGATTTTTTTTCTCTCCATCCACCGCCACTAATGTACCTGCCGGGGATAGAAATTCTCGTTGAGAAAAAGCCGTAGATGTCCGGCGGCTCTCTGACTGAAAGTCGTCGAGCGCCGTTGATCGTTCGCCGCGAAAGATAACATAGTAGTTAACGATGCACTACATAGCGTGTACGCTCTGCAACCGCGCTTATCCGATACACAAGGCGTATATAACGACGAGCGAACGATAGGCATTTTTCCATTCGTGCGCTTTGCATTATGCAAAGAAGAAGAAAAAGAAGAAGAGAGAGGAGGAAGAAAAAAAAGAAGTGCGTGATTTGCTAAACGAGGTCACGGGTATAATGCACACACGAGACTAGTTAAGCAAGATTATTTTTAACGCGTAATGCAGAGATGTCCGAGCGCAGTGACGACGAGGGGAGCTTCCGCAAATAAATCGTTACTGGAGGTGAAATAATCGGAGGGTCGAGACACAATTAACGGTCGATGACATATTTTTTTATACTTCACTTCCGGTATGACGGCGCAAGACGAGGCACTCGAATGAAATCAAAACCCCTCAGATTTGTCAATGGATCGAACTTTTGTTGTAAAAGTTTTAGCAATTGTTTTTAATTGCAGATTCGGCTTAGAAAACCGACAAGGTTCAAAGTTTTTAAAAAATTCACACTAAAGAAGATTAAATTTTTATTACGAGTACAAAAGATATTACAAAATTTACAAAAAAACAACACCACAAGTTCTTGAACTTTGAAGTGTTTTGAAGATTTTTCATATAAAAAAAGATTTTTTTAAAAGTCGATTCGCATAGCTTGATATAGTCGAGGGCGAATGATTTCTATCTAACGACAATCGTTGTAGAATTGACGCTGCAATTGCGATAATTGGTAACTATCGTCTTCTTACACTGGGACGGATTGTCTTCTTACAGGGACGAATAATTGATGGAATTGGAGCAGATTCGAGGGATTCAATTCCAGACTGTCCGGGTGTCGACTCTGTGCAGCGGCGTGTCCGAGACGATTCGTGAATGCCTACGAGTGACATAATTCACAATCATTGAAGTTCCTCTCTCTCTTTCTCTCTTCAGCGGTGCGTCCTCAGCATTCCCCTCTCGTGATCTCGTGTGTGCGCGGGGCACAGCACAGGACGCGTTTATTAGACACGTACGTTTTGTACAGATGGCCGGATAAACGTGAGCGAGAATAGTGTGCGTGTCTTTCGTTCCGCACCTCGGTCAATGGGATAAGACACGCTAGCTTCCGGTTCACGATCGTTATTCCTCTCGCGTCTCCAGCGAGAGCCTTCTTGCTCTCGCCCGATTCGGCTGAATTACAATCGGATTACCTTTTACCGCTATAAAAATTACACGGTATCCCTGCATAAATTGAAAGCGACTCTATTTCAAAACTGGGCAAGTACACTTAGTGCTCGAAGTAGGTATTCAAATATCAAGCACTGAGTCGGTGCCCAGTACTCAGAACTTGAACTATTAAGGTAGCTCCAGCGAGTAGTATTCATTTCGCCTAAATTCGAGAAATTCGGGCAAGAATTGCAAACACTTCCCTTTGAATCCGAAAACAATCATACGTATTCCAAAAAATGAATGAACCATTTTCATTTTGAAAAATGTTGAGTTACCGCATATTTTGATGTACAATTATTTTTTCAACAATTTATTAATAACATTTTGAAATTATTACTATGCACAATTAGTCTTTTTAGTGCCTATAATAAGTATGAATTTTTACAAATTTTTATAACATCAGGAAGTGTTTGCAATTCTTGCCCGAATTTTTCGAATTTAGGCGAAATGAACACCACTCGCTGGAGCTACCTTGAGTTCTTCCAGTAGTCAATACGTCAGTACCAGAGCTGGACAAAGTCCCAAAAAATGCTTGAAGTACAAAGTATCACAAGTACTTGAGGTATGAAGGATTTTTTGTAGTTGAAGTATTTCTCAACTACTTTTTTCAAGAACTTTTCGCAATAGCTTCGTATCGTTAAGGGTTATCTAGGCTATGAAAAAAAAGCGCCAGCTAATTTGTAGATGGCTTTCTCTTTTTTAAAAATAGTTAACTAAAATGTTCGTAACTCATCGTTTTGAGGCTACTTTTTAATATAATTTTTCGCTTTTTTCATAGAAAAAAATTCATAGATAGTTTCATGTAAAAAAAAACGAAAATGGTCCCTTCTCGTTTATTAATCGTATACTAATAAGACTGGGTACTTTAAACCGTATAAGCACTTCAAGTATAAAAAGTACTTGTGTACTTCAAGTACGTAATTGAAGTACTTAAGGTATTTAAGATATTTCCCTGCAAAGTGCGACTCGCAACATTAATTCATGGTTGATGCGAAAATATAATTTTCATTCGATTTTTTTAGATACAAGGCGAGATGGACCTGGAAACGAGACTGGAAGGTTTCGACTGATCGCTGACGAGAAGAAAGAAGAAATTCATCGTCAAATTTTCGCAAGTCGTTAAGAAAGCTGAGAGAAAAAACGAGCAGCGAGGATGTCGATGGCTTCGATAGAGACTATGGGGACTGCGAAGGGCGGCGACATTGGTCCTCCACCTAAGAAGCTCGTCAATACGAACTTGATATCCCTCAAGTGCCTTCTCTTTCTATTCTTCGGTGGTTAGTTACCTCGAAACGACAGTATATCTTCGTTTTTTAAATTTAATGAATTGTTTCTTCTCCTCTTTTAAAAAATTTAATTGATTGTTTCTTCTTCTCTTTAAAAAAATGTAATTAATTGATTTTTCTTCCCTTTAAAAAAATGTTATTAATTCATTGTTATTCTCTCTTTTAAATGTATTTATTTTCGTCCGCAGGAATGGGTTGCCTGTTTCCTTTTCTCCCTCTGCACATGCTCGCGGTTGGTCTGACCCTTGAAGAAGCGCGGCTGGTCTCGATTATATCACCGATCGTCGCCCTGCTGGGTCCAATAATCGCCTGCCCTCTGGCGGACAAACTTGCGGGTCGTCAGGGCTCGAACGAGAAGACATCAACGGGACGTTACTTGCGAGTCATGATAGCGATCGTTTGTTTTCTATCGGCGGTTCTCTACTCGCTTCTCCTTCTCGTTCCCGTCGTCGAGAGGATCGAGTTGCCGCGCGAGCGAAGACCGACCCTGAAGTTCTCCTGCGATCGGGAAGGCGCGACGGTGCTTCAGGAGCGCAACAGAGATTTTTCGACATGTTACAATTGGACCAGCGAGAGCCGAGTGTGCGCTATACTGCTGAGGAATTGTAATTACGCTTGTAATTCGAACGTACCGAGACGATCGTTCCAGGCGCTGCACGGCGAGGATGGATCGACGAATACGGCCGACGGCTTCGACGATTTTGAGAACAGGGGCGACACAGACGTCAGTCCGCTGGAGCTCAACAGCGAGGTCGAGTGGAGGACAAAGGTCATTACAAAGCGAAGGAGAGTCGTAGAGACGGTTAAGTCGACGGAATAGCCTCGGATCCGGGCGCTGCCCCCTTCCATTCCTCGACGAGACCTCTCGCGAACGACTCGCACAACTTTCCATTAATCTTCATCAAGACAAATTTCGTTTGCACTCGTCTCGAGTAGCTTGAACTAAATTTTTCACAAGTAGTCTTTCCGCTGATCTCGGAAAGAAGGGCCGGATGTTGGCCGAGCTATTAGTAATAATATTTATTTGCTTGAGGTAAAAACCTAAGCCGCGCCGATTTGCTTTGCGCGAAAACTCTCTTTTTTCGTTATCATTCAAACTATCGATTTCTTCTTGGCCTTCGGGACAAACTGAAGTTAATGTCTTGATCGTCATCGAGACAAATTTCGTTTGCACTCATCTCGAGTAGCTTGAACTAAATTTTCGCAAGTAGTCTTTCTGCGGATTTCAGAAAGGATGGGCGGATGTGAACAGAGCTATTGATAATAATATTTATTTGTTTGAGGTAAAAACCTAAGCCGGGCTATTGTAATTGAAGATACATCACGTTTGCTGTGCGTGAAAACTTTTTTTTCTCATTCTTTTTCGCTATCATTCAAAGTATGGATTTCTTATCGACCCTCAGGACGAAGTGAAGTTAATCTTCATCAAGACAAATTCCGTTTTCACTCCTTTCGAGTAGCTTCAACTAAATTTTTTACAAGTAGTTTTTCCTCTGATTTCGGAATGATAATTAATTGTTTGAGGTAAAAACCTAATCCGTGCTATTAAAATTGAAGATACATGGCGTTTCGCTTTCCGCCAAATCTCTCATTTTTCTTCTTTTTCGCTATCACTCAAGGTATCGATTTCTTATGACCCTCAGGACGAGCTGAAGTCGCGAAAAGCTCGGCACTACGTGATACCCGAGCCGCCGCATCTGTGCTTCAACGAGGGTGACAACAGGGTCTGTCACGCTTACACCAGCTACTCCGGAAGCATTCCGGTAAATGCGAGCTTCAGGGAAGCTAAGAACACGAGGGAACGAAGAGAGTGGTGCGCGTATCCGATTGCCGAGGATATTCGATGCAGAATACCGAGAGAATTAGAGGCATCGGTCGCCGAGTTCAATCAGAGCTGCACCGTCGAGTGCGACCTTCTCGACCCGTTTATGCTGCCAGGTACACTGAAACAAAAAATCGCTGGCGGGCTGCCAACATTTTTTTAAAATTACAATTCTACTTTCAATTCTTGCAATTCCATGTGATATTGAAACTAGGACGGCAAGACTTTACGTTATCGATTCAATCCCGGATAGAATTGTCAGAATTGAAAGTAGAATTTAAGTAACAATACATTTCTTTGGCAGCCCGCAAGTGAATTTTACTTCAGTCATTGATCTTTTCCGACCGAAACCGAAACACACAAAAAGAAAGAAATAATAGAAATTTCCAACATTGTTTACGTTTTTATAAAAAATCGAACAATTTATTACCAAATCGTTTATTTCAAATTCGAATAGCGATTCGGTTAAAAACTTTATGTCGATTTATTACCAATTTCAGGCAGCGTGCACACGGAAAATCAATGCACCCAAGTGGCAGGAGATCCGGACATAACGTTCTGGATGTATCTGACGATACGCTCGATAGCCGATATTTTCCCGACGGCGGCCGTTGCCCTCGTCGACGCTGCCGTCGTAATAGCGACTCGTGAGACTTCCTGCGGTCGCGGTGACGTCGGACGTCAATTGGCTTTCGGTTCTCTGGGTTTCGCCGCTTTCGGACCGCTCGTCGGTTACCTCAACTCGCTGGTACCGAGCTATCCGGCTTATTTCCTGCCAATTATTTTTCACGTTGGAACGATGCTGCTGGCGGCTATCGTCGCTCTATCGGCGAACGGTATGCCTCTCAGTCCACCCGAATGGTGGTGGCACACGAGATCGGGTATGCTCGCCGTACCCATGAGCGCAGTTAAGAGGTACGGAAGCGAGACCGCCGCACTTGTATTCGTTCTCCTCGTACTCGGCACATTCTGGAGTGCTATGGATAGCTATCTTCCGCTGTAAGAGGAAACATTTTTTTTTTCCTTTTTATTTGAGAGGACAATTATTGTAGAAAAAAGAATGCATTTTTTCATGTTTTTTTTTTTTTTAGACATTTAGCTAATCTCAGCGGAGACGCGCTCGCCATCGGTGTAATCCTCACAGTCGGAGCCCTACCGGCTGTATTTTTCCTGTGGAAATCGGAGCATTTCGTTGATTACTGCGGTCACAGCAATCTTCTGATTGTAGCGTTTACCGTCTATATAATCAGGTGAAATTTGCGACGTTACTCCAAGTGGGATTCAATGTCGTCGTTGCCCTGATGAAAATGTTTCTTTAACAATTGTTTAAAAACTGTAAACAGACTGGTACTTTTCCCAACAGCAGATTTTTCAGAGAAAATATTATTTAAGTTCTCGAAAACTTTGATTTTCTTGGATAATATGTGTTTAGAGAATTTCACAGAACTTACGAGTTCTGACACTCGCTGTAAATTATAGAAAATTTCAGTTTTCCAGATAAGTGTTCGTGAATATTGAAAATTACTAGCCAGCAAAAAGTAACAAAGTTCATAGTTATTAATAGAAATCGGCAGAGAAAATGCGAGATTTTTCGGAACAATCAGGAATATTTAGACTCAGAAAAATATGATTTTTTCTGAAAAGTCAGAATACTGAGAAATTCAGAGGACTTTTCAGAGAAATTACTGATCAATTTTCCGCGACTTTCGAAGAAATTTTCAGACATATTCAGAGAAATATTTTCACCAGGGTGGGTGATTTTGTTTTCGAGGGCTTTTCTATATGACGCTGCATTTTAGATTCACCGGTCTGAGCCTCGTCTCCGAGCCCTGGTGGGCGCTGGTATCCGAGGCTCTGGAGCTCTTCACCCTTGGTATCATGTGGGTCACTGCCATTCTCTACATGAGACACCTTGTGCCCCGACATCTCACTGCCACCGCCCAGGCACTGCCAGTCATCGCTCACTTCTGCCTAGGTGAACCTTTATTTCCGTAACATTTCCATTCGCACCTTGAACTCTAGAGCGTACGTAACAATAACTGATATTTTTCCGCCAAGGTCGATGTCTCGGGGCGGTAATCGGGGCCTACGTTCACAACGGGACCACCGACGTAGACTCGCTGAAATTCGTTTATCAATGCATGGCTCTAGCAGCGGCGGTCGTGGCGGTTCTATACTTCATACTTTATCATGGCCTCCTTAAGCCCAGGTGTCACGCCCAGACCGTTCAGGGCTCTAGAGCCGCACCGTCAGTCGTGCAAGGTAACTCTAACAAACGACTCCGTCGCCCCATCGAATAATCGAATTATGTTATTTATACTCTTGCATTTTTTTCTTCACTAAGCTGCCTTACAGGAACACGAACAGACGTTAAGTAAGAAGACAATCGAATTGTTCGGGCAATTAATTTGCTTCGGCATAACCGAGTCAAAGATTATCAAAACCAATGTCACGTAGAATCGGCTACGGACATTGGTTGTTCTCTATCGTCGGCCAAACGCATCAGCATCCTTCGGTGATAGATGATTCAATTTTTCAGGTATGAACGGGAACGGAAACTACACGCCCCTCAGAGTCTACCACAACGCGATAGGCAAGAAGGGGCAGTTTCGGTACTGAATTTGTAAACGCTTATGACGAAAGGGCCTCCCGAACGTCGCTTCTTGCCATCCAGCGCAAGATCGATAGTTGGATCGTCCGGAGGTTCCCGACTCTCTGACAGAGGAACCATCAACAGCGGCTCGACCTCGATCGACTTCGCTCGATCATGGATCGAGTGAGCGTCTCTCAGACTTCCAAAGCAAAAAAAATATCATTACAAAAAAACAGAAAAATGCATTTCTTCACTTCAGCACGGTGTCGCTGCTGCATAAAAAAAACAAACTTCGTACTAGATTTTTCTAACGTGTTCGCTCTTATACCTCATTGAATGTCGATAACATTTCTTCGGGACTTCAAAAGCGTGGTCCAAAATCTGTCCCACCCATCCTTTACGAACAACAAAATTTTTATTTATTACCGTTTTGATTATTTCGTACTTTTCGCGTTGGTGTTCTAGCGATCGACGATTATCGATGAGAATGTTGAAGAATAAAGGATTTTCAGAAAGTGAAACTATTTACGTATATTTTTATCTTGCAGTGGATTCGTTTTAGTTCACTTCATTAATCTTCTTTCCGTTATTGCTTCGTAGTCAATTTATTATGATAGAAGTACTTACGGCTATATAGATCGTATGGAATCTGGGGAAAACAACAGTCTCGCTTTCCCACTTTTTCGTCTCGATCTCTCGTCTCTTTTTTTTTAGATTCAGCCCCATCATTCTTCAGCCTTACAATAATCTTTTTCATAGAATTGGCGTGTAATCGCGACCGAAGCGAATGTGCTAAGACTAACCGAAAAGCAACGACTAATAACGGGTATCTCTATTAATTATTTAAAAATGCCGAATCGGGTATAGATTTCGCACACGCGTGACCGTTGTAATGCGCGAAACTTGTATTTCTCTTTTTTTGTCTGATGTTAAAAACGCCTCCATAACTTTGCTCTGTCAAGTTACCCGCGCGCTCTCTGTTATATATATTTTGAAAATATATATATATATATCTAATATATATAGGGTAAACCGCCCAATGAATAGGCAGTTAAGCAGGCGAAAAAGCCAATGAATAGACGTTTTTATGCACGTGCTCTTATGGAAAGTGTCCATTCATTGGCTCTGTCCATTCATTGGCTGGTTTACCCTATATATATTATTGTATTGATAATTCGATAACGGGAAGCTTCACACTCGAAAATTTTTAGAATTTTTATCTTACAGATTTGACAAACAAACAAAAAAATACTCGACGTTTCCTTTTTCCCCCTTTCTTCCTTTTGCTTTTTCCTTATTACACAACTAAAGCGTATAAGAATCCTTGTCAATCCCTTTCTTGTCTCGACCGAGCCGAGTGAATAAAGTCGTTGCTACGTTTATGTATATATACAAAAAAATATATATATATGGAAAATATAGGCGCCAAGTCGAACGAAACGATACATTGTCGGCGACCTCGACGAGTGTGCTTATGAATGTGGAAAAGAATGGAAAACAATAAAAAATATAACGAAAAAAAAATATCTTGTGCCTTCTAGGAGCGTTGAAATAAAAACTTCGGACGCGTTTGCCGACGTTGCGAGAGCAGATAAATCTCTGTGCGAGCACGAACGAATTCGATCGCGTAATCGGAGTTCCATTTTTTCGTATCGTATCAGTTTGCATAAAAAAAATAAACACCGACGAACGTGCGCAGAGCCACATGAATCAGAAGATCCGAGACGCCTTCTCGGTCAACGAGTTTACACCAAGTTTCCGCGAATCTCGGAAATCGAAAAGTTCATCTCTCAATCTAGTATAGTACATTCGTCGTCGTCCTCGCGGGGTTTCCAAGAGGTGAGAACGTCGGCATTGCTGTTGCTGTTGCCGCTGCTGTCCTCCTCGATGAGCGCTCTCACAGCCAGCACAGTTTCCTCCTCGGCGGCTCGCGAGCTGTTCTTCGTCTCGTTACTTTCGCTCGGTCGAGCCTCGATCTTTTCCTCGCTGTTGCCCGCTGGACTCTCCTCGGTCGCCGGTGGAGTTTCCGTCACGGGTGTTTCCACCGGAGTTTCCTTCCCCGTCGATTCCTCCTCTGGCTTCTCCTGGAGTGTTTGGATTTCGGACGTAGTCTTCTCGTTCTTCTTCTCCGGCGTGCCGACCTCCGACGTCTCGGTCTCGGACTCGTCCGAGGAACTCGAGGAGTTCGAGTCGTCGGAGCTCGAGGATTTCGTCGTAACGATCTCGAGATGTTCCTCCTCGAGAATCTCCATGTTCTCGTCGATGTTCGTTTCCATCGGCTCTCCCTCATCGCCCTCGTCATTTCCCGTCTCCCTCGAAGGCACTGCGTCGGCTCTCTCGTTCGTCTCCTCAGCCGGAGCGAAGACGATATCGGCCTCGACGAGTTCGTTAACTGATATACTCGTCGGAGCCTCCAGATCTTTCATCTCTTCGGTTTCCATTCCATGATCCTCGATGTGCTGAAGATAGCTTATGAACTCCTCCTCGTACTTTCCAAAATTCTCGTCCGGCACCATGACGGGCTTCAAGATATCGCGCTCCCGCTTCGCGTCATAGTCCGCTTTGAGCAGCAGAGCGTATCCGATGGACTTCTCGTAGTCCTTCTTCTTCACGTCGTCGGCCTGGATGGATTTGTTCGCGGTCTTCGGTTTCGCCTCGCAGGCCCGATGAACGCGCGTTCGGAACGGCCTTATGACTCTCGCAGGCGCGACGTTCTGCGAGTTTTCCCTGTCCTCCTCCTCGTCCGACAAAAAATCGTCACCCTCCGGCTCGGACTCTCTCCAGCACTCCATGTCGAGCGGCGTTATCTTGCAGCTCTTCTGTCTCTTGCCGAGCGTCACCGATCTCGTGTGAAGCGTTATTCCCTTGGTGCGCTCGCGTTTGTACTCTTTGTAAGCGCGTATCAAATTATCGTTTAGCGAGGTCAGTTCCGCCACCGTGCGCTTTATCGTCCTGTTGGCAGCTCTCGTCTTGGCCCGAGCCGCGAGCAACTCCTTGTCCGGTGAGAAGAGCATCGCCGAGTCGAGAACCCTCTTCAATTTAGTCTTCAGAATCTCGAGAACGGCGTCGATCGATTTAGTCGGCGAGCGAATCTCCTGCTCGAGATTCTGAGTGGTCTCTCTGGGTCGCTCCTGCTGCTCCTCCGTTTCCTCGGCGTGTTCGTTGTCGCTCTTCGGTGTCGGAGCCAGCAGCGTCATGTAACCGTCGTCGGGCCTCACCGGGAAAGTCTCCGTGGATAGACCGGGAACTCTGTCGTTCGACTCTGGTCGGGCGCGCCGCGACGGCTCCGCCATCACCACCGGATCGTCCGAGTCGCTGTCGAGATCGATCACGCTCGGCGGTTGCTTTCTCTCGTTGCGACTTCCGGTCGTCCCGACGGTGTTTCCGGACTTCGAGGGAGCGATGCGCGGACGCAGAGGTCGCACCACCGTGCCTGACGAATTGCGCACCGCACCGGGCGACTGCAGAGGCGGTTGTATGACGCTGATCCTGCTCTGCGCCGGTTGCATGTGATTGCGCGACGGTATCGACACCATCGGGACAGACTGTCCGGCCGCCGAAGTTTTACCGACGCCCTGCTTGACGCTCGAGGGAACTTGGGCAATCTTTCGTACGAGCAGCGGAGTTCCGCCGACACCGCGGATTATTCTGTGATCCCTCGTGCCCTTCGACAGCGTGCCTATTATCGTCGCCGGTTTCTTCAAGAGATTCGCCGTTGGTATCGGACTTATGCCCATGTTGCCCATCGGTTTTGGCAAAATTTTCTGGGGCGCTCGGACCTCACCGAACGAGAGACTCTCGGCGCCCTCGATCATCGATTGATCGCACTGCAGCAGCGGCGCCGGAATGTCGTCGTCGTTCATGGAGTATCTCGTCGCGACGGCGTCGAGGTTTCGATTCGACGTGTCGGAGCGGAGACGACGCTTCGACTGACGCAACGTCGGTGACGACTCTTCCGGCATCGAGTTCGCCGACGACTGCTCGCTGTGTCGCTGCCCGTCCGAGTTTAACGGAAGGCAATTCGAGTCGTCGCGGCTGACGAGACTCCGATTCGCCGGCTCGACCGGGTGCATCTCGGACGTTGCCTCCATAATCTCCATCTTTATCACGCGTCTCTTGTTGCGCCTCGAGTTCGCCAACTTCCGGCGCTTCCTCTTCGGCACGCTGTACGTCTCGTCCTCGTCCTCGTCGTCCGACACCGAGTCCGTTCGCTTCCGCTTGTTCTTGTTCGGACAGCACTGCGACTCGTCGAGCTCCATCTTCGCTGCTATTTCTTTGGGGCTCATTTTACGATCGCTCTGCAGTATTCTCGTTACCGTTTGGACATGCTCGAGCAACGCCCAGCACACCGCTCTCGCGCTGTACAGATCGGCCGGGTTGCAAACGAAACACTTCCACTTTTCGTCGCGCTCGATTTTTTTCCTCACCAGAGGATCGAAGTTGCGCTTTATGCAGTTGTAGCAGAAGGTGTTGCTGCAGTAGGAACAACAGTAGAGATTACCGCCGTTTGCGCACCAACGACAGAACATGTCGGTCGCGTCGTCTCCTGCGATAGAGAAAAACAGTTTTTGAGGCGATTAGAGAGCGTCAATGGAAACGGATTGGAGATAAATTAGATGTATATTTATTCATCGTAACGAAAATGCTATCGTGGAAAGAAAGGCTTAAAGACAGAGACCACTGATAGGGTAAACCAGCCAATGAATGGACACTTTTCCTAAGGACACGTGCATAAAAAACGTTCATTCATTAGATTTTTCATGTGTTTAACTGTCCATTCATTGGCTGGTTTACCCTAAAATAGGAACGAAATCAAAAGGAAAGATTTTCTCTGACCGGTAGTCAACATATTAAAGACTAACTCGTGTACACAGAAATAAAGAATTTAAAAAACGTTTTGTTTAATAAAGTAATTTCAGTGAATTAAAGCGATAAATCGTGATTAATATTTTACTTACTTTACACATTATATTTTTTAAATCATTCAAACTATATTTTATCGTTTTGTAAATGGTTTTGTCCCGTTGATAAATAAATAAATAGATAAATAAAAATGTAGTAAGAGTTGGAAAAGTCCCATTACTAAATAAATAAATAAATAAATAAAAATGGAGAAAGAGTCGGAAAATTGTTAGGAACTACGAATTGACTTGCCTTGCTCAAAGGTTCCGTCTCCATAAAAATTTCTACAGCTGCTGCACAGCAGGACGTGGAGAATCGGATGCTCGTGCATGTTGTGAGCATCGGCGGGAGCGCTGCCGATGTGAATGTCACACGCGGTGCAATGAAGCTTGCGAAACCGCACCGAGGCAATGTCTGTAAAGAGAGAAGAAAAAAATAATGTGCATCGCCGTAGTCTAAACACGCGCTAAGTTAATTAAAAAATCTTGACAATCTCGATCGGACTGTTTACTGCATAAAAAAAAAGATTACTGTACAACCCCAGAATCGGAGAAAAAAAAAGAAAAAAAATTATGTTAGTTAGCACAAAGATAAAAGATTTTTGGTTTTTCATTCGAGACGAACCGGTGCCAAACATGAGTTTGTAAAAATGCCGCTCATCATGAGATATCGTCGAGGGAAGTTTTTGACCGCGGGGACCCGAGATCCTCGTCGACGTCGCTGAAATAAGAGAATAAAAAAAGAAAAAAAAAAAGATATATATATATAATTTTAGGTTAAGTTAAGACGCACCTCTGAGGCTGAAGTCGGGGATGTTCTGGTATTCAGCAATCTCACCGTTGCTGCGTAACTCCGACGGTTTGCCCTCCTTCACCTCGACCTCGAGAAGACTCGATATGTCCATTTTTTCTCGCCTCTCGAATCTTTGTTCCACGCGTTTCTTATTTTTCGATTTTTTTTTTCCCCTCTGGCGAAGATTGAACGCCAACGGAGAGACCGGAGCTTTCAAAATACTGATGGTGCCACCTCCATTTTATCGTCGTCGTAACCGGCTCGGCGGTGCTATCGTTTTGTTTGACGCATCGGGGGACCGTGCAGTTTGCGGGACATGAATGGATCGCTCGACCGGGAGATCAGCGTCTCGGCGGCGGCGGCACCGACGACCGACGAGGAAGCCACGGGAATAAAATCAAGGTTCTTCACGCGAACGAGAAATATATTGTTCAACGATGGTTCCGGTTTTCGGTTCGTCCATCAACAATCCGTCGTCGTCCAATACAGCGATCACCCCGGAGAATCTCTCGTCGAAGTTCCGGCGGGAATACTCCCGCCCAGAATCGACGATTCTTTTCACCGTATCGTTTGTTCGTACAATCAATTAACGAGAGGCTTCTCATGAGTCTATCGTGCTGTCGTAGAGAGTTTCCAAATACACCGTACGCGTGCTGATTTAGTGTCTCCAAAAAGGGAGACGTACGATTTTCACGGAGCCGCCGATTACGAGCGAGAAACATACGGAAAAAAGTCTCTAGGCGCGCGAGGAATCAGAGTGTGGAAATGCGCATGCGCACCGAAGGTCCCGCGAACGATTTTTGTTTACAAATGGCGTCGGATGATATTCCGCAATTTCGTTAAGATACGTGAGATATTTTTCTTTGCTTTCTTTTCAGGCTTCGAGGAAATCAAGGTAGTGCGTAATTACAAAAAAGGAAAAGATAAATGGATAACTCGAAGGAATTCGATGTCGATAAAGCGGCTCAAAAATTGACGGACGATATAAGGAATATGGCGAACTACAAGAGCCTCTACAGCGAAATACAGGTGGATGTTATTTACTATTATTATTATTATTATTATTATTATTAGTGGAGATATTTTACTGAATTTACGTTTGTTTTATTGCATTACAGAGTCTCGTGGCTTCGTCGGCGGTGAAGAAGGATAATTTCAAAAACACCCTGGTCGACGCTCTTAAGAGCAATGGACTCGAGACTGAGATACGAAATACCGTTTTTCACTGGGCACGTTCCCAGGTCAGTGATGGAATCTTCGATCGATATTTCTTTCCGGCGAATTAGCACGCCGTAAACTATTTCAGAGAGTCTTGGGCGACGAATCCGCACCGTACGCTTATCCTGTGAATCTTATCCTATATAGCTTATCCTATTGAATTTTCAGGGTTCTCTGCAACCGCGACCGGAAGTCCTAACGAGCGAGGCGGAGCTGAGCTATCTGAGAAAAGCTCAGATCCAATGGGAGAGAAGAATACAGAAGTCATTGAACTCTATGTGCAATGAATTGAATGTTCCACTGGCCAGGATAAGACCAAACGCCGATAGGGAAGAGCTTGCGGAAAAGTGGAACGAATTAAGCACTTACGACATCGGTGATGAATTTTCTCGACGATCTTTTTCCTCTCTGGTTCAGAATTGTTATAATTGGATTGGGTTTTTTTTTCTTTCTTAGATTTGTCGCAGTACAGACCGCTGTATGCGCCAAAAGACTTCCTGGAAGTTCTGTTTTCCGTTCGAGATCCAGCTTTCAAGAGGCAAACGTCAGTAGGAAAGTCATCCACAGCACGAAATATTTTGAGAGCACTCTAGAAATAATTTCAATCTTTCAAATCTTATGAAATATTTCTAAAAGATATAACAATCATATTTTATCAATATATATTTTATCAAATATTGTATCAAAATGTTCTAACGAAACGTTTCTTAAATGTCTCAGAAACATAGTGATACAATATTTTGAAATGTTTTTAAATTCATGTGTCACCGAAATATTTCGACTGATGTTCCGTGTTTATGCGGGTGTGTATATGCATTTTGGATTGGTGATACAATCTTTCACATGTCGCTGAAACGTTCAAAAAACATTTAAGCGAAATATTTATGAAACATTTCAATGTAAGATTTAGCAGCGGACAAAAAAATATCTTCAAAATTTCGAAAGAATATTATTTAAACTTTTCAAAAATATTGCCGTGCAATCGATGTGGGCAATCGATTTCTTTTCTTTATATATAACTTAACGGATTAATTTCTATAGGAGCGAGCCGAATTGGGAATTCAGTCATATACAAATTCGCGTGAAAACCCTCGCGCAACTGGTAAGCCTTTGTTTTGTACAGAAGTAAAATCTAGTAAGGTCATCAATGTATGTAAAGATTGGGAGATTTTTAAAAGTATTTTACTTTCAGAGAACGACATATTCAGAACTGGCTCAAGGAGTCCCTCTTCTTGGAGTGAGCAACAATATGCCCGCAGTCGGAAACTTTCCAAATCTCGAAGCCGAACGAACGCATCTTGGCGAGAGGGTTTTGAAAACGAATCACGCACCGATAGCTCAAGAATTTCTTAAACGGGGCTCTCCTCGCGCTCTTCGAGGGCGTCTGTGGTCTCTTGTGTTGGGCTCGGCGGTCAAAGAAACGGTTAGATTGGAAAACATAATTTCTTATTTATTTTGCTTCCTCAGCGAAGAAGCTGTTTTCGTAAAAAAAAAAATCGAGATTTTAGTGTCAGAGTATTTAAAATCGTCTGTCTAACGTCAAGAAATATGATTTGTATGTGATGTGAGTGTGTTTGTATATGTGACAGCTTACATCGTTTAAAACGATTATAACTCGTGAACCGTTTGACATAGCCAGTTGAAAATTGGTACACTAGTAGAATTGGTCACGTTTGTTCATTCAGTGCAATTTTTATGCAGTATGAGGCCGATTGGAGATTTTACGCGATTTTGAAATTTTTGGAAAATGTCTGTGGTATCCTCAACTTGCGTAAATTTTTAGCGTCCTACAACGGCACGCGAATATAATATTTTTTATCAAAGACTATTGGTATTGAATTTGGTAGAAATCTACCCCAACAGTCAGATTTATGGGCTTTTTTTTTTTTAAGAATTACTAAACACGTTTTAATTCGAGTAAACATGAAGGTATTGAGTTTACATTTGGTACAGGAATCGGCTAACACTGTATAATGTTTCGTATTAAATTTCGCAAAACTGTATCCAACCGTTTAAATTTTCTGGGTGTTTGAACATTTTGAATTTTTTGAAAAATTTGTTTTTTACGTCTGATACGAATTTCTAAATGAAATGTCACGCAAAGAGTCAATTAAAAATTGCCGTATTTTGACGGTTTTAATTTTACAAGATGCAGATTTTTTATGTTACGAAGAAAGTTGCAAAGTAATTTACACATGGATTTTCTATACTTAAAAGCAAAAATGTAATTTATAAAAGTTGAACATTGAAATTTTCATATCGCGTTCTCGTAATGTTCCTTTATTTTTATTTTTCAAGATAATTGTATTTTAAAAATAGCTTCCTGTATGTGGAAGCTAAAATCGAACAAGTAAATTAATCATAGAGGAAGTTATGCGCAAAACAACATATCTAAAAATCACTTAGCATACTTTTTTTTTCTTTAACCCATTATAAGTTTACACCGCCAGAAGTCGTACCGAAACGGAACTAACGAACGCGAAGTGGGGGCCACGTATTGCTACGGTAGCGCCGGAGAGTGGGGTAGAGGTATGACTAAAAAAATGTTAAAGGGCAATTTTGCAGGATGTCGATTACTACGAGGAATTAAAGGGAATGGTCCTGCAGTACGATATAATGGTTGATAAGCTTATAATAAAGGTAAGCTCAAAGTTACATTGAAAGCACCAAGCGTTCTATCTTATGTATGATCGAGTATATTATTATTTATTTTCAGGACGTGCAATTGACGGCGAGCAACGACGACCAGTACTTCGTTTTCGAAGACGTTCTCTACAAGACAATGCTCTCATTTTCGAGAGATTCCGAAGTCTTGGCTCCGGTTACGACCGACCGCAGTGCCGGAGGTCAAGTAATTCATGCTGTTCTCCAGGGCAAGCTGGCGACCTTGGAGAACACTTTGGTTTTTCCACCAAGCGGTGTTATACCGTTTCACGGATTTACTATGTACGGTAAGAAATCAATTTTAAAAAGTCTACTGTCTCATCGACCGCCTGGATGCAGTTATTTTTATTGATATATTTTTGTTTTTATTTTTACGCAGCCACACCTTTTTGCTATTTGTACGACGATCCTTGCACGATGTACTACACGTTTCGAGCTTTCTATCTGCGTTACTGGTTCCGATTGCACACCGTATCCAGCCACGAACAGGGAATAGTAGCTCTCTGTCTTCTCTTCGAAAGATTGCTGCAGTGTCACGAGCCTCAGCTGTGGGCCCATTTTCGCAACTTGAGCATACAACCGTAAAGTCGATTGAACGGTGAATAAAAAATCGCGACTTCTACACACTAACTAAATAAATTTTGTTGACTCCAGTATCAAGGTCGTCTTCAAATGGCTGATGAGAGGCTTCAGCGGTCACTTGCCACCGGAACAACTGCTTTATCTCTGGGATCTCGTGCTCGGTTACGATTCATTGGAAATAATATCTCTCCTGGCTGTAACGATACTCAGCTTCAGAAAGGAGAATCTGTTGCAAGTCAACACTCTGCACAACGTCGAAGTGAGTGACCAAAAAAATATAACAATGTACCGATGATTAAACAGCAATATAATAAAACGGTATAGTAATTAAACTTGCGTGAATTATATTCGCGTTTCAGGCTGTCTTGGCGGATCTGTCCTCCCTGAAAGTAATGCCTATGTTGCAGCTGGTTCTCCTCAAGGAGTGAAATCCAATAGTTACTCCCGTCACCCGCATCGTTTTTAGTCAAGCGTATACCACAGAAATCATACAGATGAAACAAAAATTCATAGCAATTTAGATAATTTTTTTTACCTCGCCTTTCGAATAAATAAACAATTAGCAGAAACCATAACGAATAACTCGATTATTGTCAACATTCCGTCCGACTTTCTGGCAACATAAAAATTCTAGCAATAATAATAAAATAATATTATAGATTATTTTACTTTATATATATTACTAGCAGGTTGTTGTGGATTGGGCGCTTCGCGGCTTCGCTATGGATTATGAAGTTTAGAAACGGGACATTCAGATTTGCGCAGATTTACCGGAAATACAAAACTTCCGGTTTGAAAACCTCATTTCTCGACCAAAAGTGACGTCATACCGAAGATACGTCACTTCCAGTCGAAAAATGCGATTTTCAATCCGGAAGTGACGATTTCCGCTCAAGTCCGAACCTGCTAGTAATCTATATCTATACTATCGTAAAATCTACCAAGATCCACAGTTTGCATATTCTATGTTAATTTTCGACGTTGCACATTTTTGGTTGTATATTTTATTTGTTTTCTTTTTTCATAAATACGAACAATTCATTGGGCCAATGTTATTACAATCGTGAAAATAATTGCTGTATATAGTAATAATATTAAATAAATTCTGCGAACTCTGAGCATATAAATAGAAATAGGGGAATGACAAATACAAAGTTAACATGGATAGTTTCATTCTCGCGATTAATAAAAAAAAAACCTTATTCGACACAACAATCAGCCAAGATAATAAAAAAAGGCCTTATGGCCCGCAATTCGTAACGTAATAAAAACTGTGACAACTGTTTCAACGCAATTCCGAACATCGTTAGCGTAAAGTTTCTGCATCGAAGGAAGCGATAAGGTTGTAGCAATCGCCCAAAACATTTTACGGCATGCGCATAACAATAGGAACAAAAAACGTTTGTGCGTAAACCTGGAAAATACCGCGATGCAAGACCGCTCGAGAATCCAATGAAAATCTACGAAAGTCACACTAACAAATTGTTAATTAATTGTCGATAAATCGGCATCGAAGCATAATAGCATGGGTAGTAACAATTCAGTATAACAATGTTATGGAATAGATACAAATCGTTATAAAAACGAAATAGTAAAATACCCTTAAGCATCGCAATTTCATTTTCTTCCAACATAAACGCAAAATTTTGTTGAAACAGTGACTAGCACATCGAGATTTCTATTTCTTTTCTTTCGTCTTTTTTTTTCTTCTTGTTTAGTTAAAAAAGTACTAAAGTTATGCGGTCTATTCTATGATCTTGGCTAAACGTAGCCGCGTACTTAAAAGCTATACCTCGCGCGCGTGTCTGCTTACAGACAGCCAGACTCCAATTTTTGTTTTTTTTCACACTCAAATGATCCATTCATGCCTACCTTCTACGGTCCAATATAAAATTATTCAATCACATTAACCGACCCACCTCAGTTACCACGGTAGATCGCATCGTGTGCTCGTCACTATGTAATGGCAATTAATAATAATAACAATATTAATATTAATGGAGATGGGTTTCTTTTTTTTCATTGCTGTTTCACAGTGAATAATTATACTTTATTACTTTGATATTTTGAAAAGTCACTAGAGCGCACAATATCCGCTCTGGAAAAAAAAAATTTAACGTCCCTTTAAAAAATGTTCAACGATTATTCGGTAAGGACTGGTTCATTGCTATATAAATGGTACTTGAACGAAAGCAACACCCACACAATAGCATAAGTATCTTGTGCTTGTCTGTATACTGATTGATTCGTTATTCGGCTATACAATTATTTCGATCGCACGTCGCGTTGTGCGTCGGTATCTTAATTTAAAAAAAAACCTATCTATCACGAACTAAGATAAATAAAGAAGCGAACTTTCGATAGACCTTTAGAGAAAATAAAATAGAGTCGATTAAAATTAATAACCGTACGGATTGAGAAGTACATCATTCTGGAACGGATTTTCGGTCATACGTACTTCTATTTGCTGCGCTCGATCGTGGATCGATCGTTTGGATTATGCGTCGAGAATTGTGAAGCGTCATACAAAAAATATGGTAAATGAGAAAACAACAAGAAAACGTAAAAACTGAATAGAGCTTTTTTGGTTTGTCACGTTTAAGAAACAAATTCGTTTGTTTTGTCTCTTGGAATGCAAAGTTAATACTTTGATTTTTTTTAAACACTTGCTTTCCGTTAACGATACAATAATAAGATTTCTTGCACGCACGTGGTTATTATATTATCAAATATCTGCCGTTGTATTTGTTTTTCTTTTCTTTTCATTCGATATTACTTAAAATACGATAACACCTGTTATATCGATTTCGATGTTGCACTGATCTCTAGCTTTTATAATATTAAAAGTAACACTTGAACAGTCTTTCAGATGCGTTATTTCTTTTTCTCTCTGATCTCGTCGCTTGTCGGGTAAAACAAACAAGATTTATCCAATGGAATTGATCGCTTTTTCGTTTTTTTTTGTTTGGTTTCTTTTTTTATATAAAATGTATCAAAGCAGTCAAACGAAATATACCTTAGGGCTTAATGGAAGCATTTATTGCCCCCTCTCCGTCTTCGGTTCTCAAACACGCACAGCGACTAAATCTCTAAGGGAACATATTTCTAGAAGAGCTACATTCGATTGATTACTTTCTCGTTTAATATCACACGACGGCCTATTTCAATGCTCTCACCGTGATACAATTGAAAACAAAAACTATTATTCTTGAGAGATTTGAACTGTTGTACTGTTGCAAAAAAAAGAAAAAAAAAAGATGTTAAAAAACTCCGAACAGCGCTCGTTTCACACGAGAAACACCGTCAAATCAGCCAACTGAGAGCACAATATTATTACCTTTAAAAATTGTCAATTCTTAATCGAACGGCTTTTAAAGTATCGTGACCCTCGATAGTAATCGCGAGTCTAACAACAATATAATATTCAATACCGATAAGAATTCAGTGATAATCGTATTCGTAATATCCTGAAAATTACAAAAAATTTGGATGTAAAGAGGACAATAGCTTATTCATTTTTATTGAATTCTGTAGCCTTCGTACGCTTGAAATTAGTGCCTATTTAGTAAACCTAAACTCATTATAGAGCCTCATTCGTTTCACCATTGGCAGATATTTTATGCTTTGTTTGCTCTCGTATGTGACTGTACATTGTCTGCAGTGGTACATGGAGTAGTTCCATTATTTGAATAAAATTAGGCTCTGCAACATATCGATTAATCGAACATTATTAGAATGGTTCATAAAAATATTCCAGTCGTTTGTTCATTAACGTGCAGTGAACAGCCTCCTGTACGAGACAATCATATTATTCACAATTCCATGCGACTGACGAGAGGATGGGATCGCACAAAATTGATTGAAAAAGGTTTTTGATAAACCTTGATTATCTCGTTAACAATATATTTTTCTTCCTGATGTCTGCTTTACTTTTAATGACCCGTCGAGTAAAACAATGTATTTCGACAATTATAATGGCATGGAGTCGTAAATGATGTGATTTCCTGGTCGGAAGATTGTCGAATCACCTTAAGGCCATGCGAAAATTCTGCATCCATCTCCCCAATTGTATACAATATTGTGTTAATTTTGCGATAGTCCCAGACTTAATTCACGTTCTCGGAAATTATTTGCACAATAATTTGATGAATAAAATTGTTTGTAGTTAAGAGTTTTTTGTTTCTCTAATCTTTTGTTTTTTCTTCCGGATATCTCACGAAAGTGTGTCCGAAAACGTGGCAAGTAATTGTATTCGGTCGATAAAAATAGTTTTACGAAGAGGTGGGAGACGGTAACTTTCACGTGGCCTCGAGCGAACGTCTTGGAATGCAAAGCGGATGCATATGTGTTTTTATCGTAAAACTCACCATTCTCCGGTGTGATGTAGCCGTGTCTGATCAAGAAATCAAGCGAAACGGGAATAGATGTTGTTTTGAAATTAGGCGAGAGTACCCTCTCGAGACACTCGCTGACCGGTAGTAGTTCGAATTCTTCGACCTCGCCGTCGCTGTTACTGGGAACGAAGTCGGGCGGTAGTTCGAGATCATAGACGAATTCCGTATTAGGAAAGAGTCCTCTCTCGCTCTCGAAGAAAAACGACACGCACCCGGCGCTCTTGAGCTTTCCCAGGAGATTCTGGGGAATGCTACCTTCCTCCCCGGCCTCCTTTATCGCAGTCTCGTTAATACCGAAGCCAACGCTCAGACCACCGCTGACCATGTTGTCCCAGTAGCTTGGCCAGGTTTGTTTATTCGGACTACGCTTCTGTAGCCAGATTGACAAACCCTTAATCGGATCCATCACGTATCCGTTTATGTCGACACCGTACTTTCGTATGCCAAATAAACCTGCGGACGCGAAGGCAAACAGACAAATAAATACATCGAACTTGAGCGAAGAAATTTTTTAATCTTACAGAAAAAAAAACATTAACTAACTCGGCAATTTCGAAATTTTTAAAACTCTCTCATTTCAATGAGAAAATCCTCACAGAATTCTGCAGATCAATCTATCTTGTATTTTTTTTTACCCACCCGGCACAAATTTTTTCAGAATTTTCGACAATCGATCTTCACCATGAAAATACAGCGAACAAAATGCTTACAAGTCGCCGATCGATCCATCTTGAACAGGGGTGGTGTGTTGAACTGCGCCCTTACTTCGTAGCATTCTTCCCTCCAGCCTCTGAGAGTTATGAATTTTTCGCCGGCCCTCCATTCCCTCAGGACTTCGTCGACTCGTGCGCTTCGCTCTCCGTACCCTCGAAACGCAGGATTTAGTTGAACGTACTCAGGGTGAACTTGAAAGACCTGACGAGAGATGCAAAAAGTTGTACGTAAGAAACATCATCGTCAACGGATTATCGCATACCTTGCTCGAGGCAGTTGAGTGAATTCAAAGGCACAAACCTGCGGATGATTCAACAGCTCTTTCATCACGTCTGGTCGCACCAGGCCAACTTGTTGGCCCTCGACAACGAATGCCCTGCAATCACCTGCATGAAAGCCTGGAAGCCCAATGAAAGCAACGGATATTCATACGCTCTTGGAAATACTATTCTAACAAAAAGCAATCGAGGAATTCCAGCTTCCACCGGCTACATGTGGGACGCCCTTATCATGAATTTTTATTATAAAAATGCAAAAGATAGCGACGAGTTGAATGACTCACCGATCTTGCCCCTTGAACTCTACACAAAGATCCATTTTGCATTTTTTTTCTCATAAGAAGCGATTATTTCATGGTCATTGTTATTATTGGCCTGAGAGCTCTCAAAATTGATGTAAAAAAAAAATATTGTATGAAAAAAAAAATTATAATTATGAAAAAAAAAAAAATCTGTGAATCTCAAAGATAGTCCGGAGAAGCGGAGCTTTCCTGGAAAATTGCCAATGTCTCAAGGCACTACCAGAATCCCGCTCCGATACACGCGCGTTCAAAAACTATTTTTACGCGTCCCAGCGAAACTTGATTGAGCTAAGATAAACTCCATCTGTCAGTTCGATGAATGTCAAGCGCACGAGAAACACGAAAGGACACCGCTCAAAGAAGGATTAAAAACCTTCGCGTGACTCTTCGCTGCCTCGAGATTTAACGCAAAATAAATACATGCATGTGTGCCAAGGCCAAAGAATAAACAAGATCCTACGAGAGTCGTGGGTTGTTTTGTGTTTGTACGAGACGTGCGTAAACGGCTCTTTCGACATAAAAAATAATAAAAGAAAAACGATTGAGCAATATTTAAAAAAAATCTCGTCGCACGTCGATAAATCAATCGTACGGACTTATTGTTCGCAGCTTCGAATGCATGGATATCATCTTTTGGCATTTGCGTTCTTTTTTTTACTTTTTTTTTCTTTCTTATGCTTGCGTGGTAGAGCAGATACACAACACTCGAAATCAATATCTTGGCGGACACTCGGAAACGAAGAACGTTCGCGTCGACGTTGACAGTCGAGGAATTACCGACGATTGCGACGATTTAATTGACGTTAAGCGATAATATAATTGCATACCTGACAAGTAGAAGCAGTTGAATTTGTTAGCGATTTTCAGTAAGCGTGACATCGGTTCGGTGTCTGTACCCGCCATGATGCTCGTCACCGTCGGCCAACTGTAATACGAATTTCTGGCTAGAGAGACGTTGCCAATGTGTGTGTACTGTGACCGGTGCGTGCGTGTATGTGTGTGTATTTTTGCATGTGTGTGTGGTGCGCTGTATGTAGGTGCACATTCTCGGTATGTATACTCGTTGCGAGGGCTGCGGGTTCTGCGCACTGTATACACGCAACTAATATGCAATGCAACTACCCAAGAAGCCCGAGGGATTGGCCAACAGCCCGAAATCGCGCAGCCGATTGGGGCTAGGCCCGCCCGAAAAGACGCAAAATCGCATCTATAGACGACGTATCGTATAATAAATAATTAAAGCATCGCTCGCAGGCTTGTCGCACTGAATTCGCGAAATTAGACGTTCTAGAAGAGATTCAACACTTTCTGTTTATCCGGGACATTCGCGCAAAGGATTATCGAAAATTGTTTGGCCAGTTTGATTCGTACAAAGTCTCTTTGTTTCTAAGCAGATCATAGAATGTTACCACTTTTTTTTTTGTAGAGTTGTCTTTATAAGGCATTGACGTTCGCTTAATTTTTATATTGCAAAAAAGGCTACAATAAAGAGGTTTGTCGCATTTTTTTGTTACTTTCAGAAAGGAATTTATATTATGTGCCCGGAAATAAATAGTACGGAGACGAAACTATGCTAGGCTCGGGGAGAATTGGGTAACACGCAACACGTTGTTTTTTCAGGTAATTTAATTAATTGCGATGAAACTAAAGTTATCAACGGGGCCATCAATGATAAACGCGCGAGGGAAGAAATTTTTTCGTAGATTCAAGCGGAGGTACCGGCAACTTGTGCTACGGGCCGCCACCGACGCGATATCGACGAGGCGCGTTCAACGGAGAACACTTTCCACGTGTGTGTGTTTACCGACTCGTTTTCATCGTTGAGCAGAAAAATATTTTCGTCGCAAGCGAAACCGCTCGATGTTTGTGAATTTCACGAATTTTCATTTGATATAAGGACTGATCGATTAACCTGACGATGCCTTCCTCCGAATCCGAATCTGATTACAACTCTTCGGACGAAGATGTGAGTCGTTCGTTGCTGAGCTCTTTCCACGCCGTATCGGCGATCGTTTAACCAAACTTTTCTCACGTGTTCTCACTGATTATTTTTGTTCTTTCACGCAGCTGCAAGAAGCTTTCGCCCAGGGATTACTGAAACCCGGATTGAATGCCGTCCTCGAAACAACGAAGAGCGAAAGAAAAAACAATGTCGTAAGTTTTGTTGGCAATTATTTTTCTAGCAGGCCTTGACACTTATCATGGGTTGCAATTGTTTTCAAACCTCGGGCGGCAGGGCTTTTGGCAACGCTTTCTACGCCGTTTCATACTCGATGGAAATAACATTCTATGAAATTCTGCAGTTTCAGATGAAAAATTGATACTTCAAAGTTTCCAAAGGCCCTCAAATATATATATCTGGTTTTTTTAAACTATGCTTTATTTTATCATATATCATGTATATATATTTATCATATATATCATTTTATCATATCCTGTTTGAACATTTTTATTTTTTTATGTTGATCAAAGAAACAGTTTTTTTTGTTTTACAATAAGAAAGTGGTGGTTATTGTTAGAAGAGCTACGACAAGATTTATATGTTACGTCAAATGATATTTACGCTGCTATACATGACGAACACTATGTTCCTTGCAATTCTAAGATATTTGCTGAAAACATGATATTTCAAAGTTATGTGCTCGATCGACGAAAGACAGGTTTTTCAACAAGAAGATGGTCTTTTTATACTTTTTATAAAAAACAGAAATGAGGTGCTTACAATTTTTAGGCAGTTAAAAAATGAGTATAGAAGGACTGTTTGTAAAAAAAACTTGTTTACAAATCTTGTAGAAAGTTTTCCATCCACCGGATTTGCCATCTAAATCACAGTTTGTTGCATCCGTTCAAAAATTTATAAATTTAACAAATTTTTTAGTATCAAGTTCACAAATTTAACAAATTGTTTACTATCGATTTCGTACATTTAACAAATTTTTACGAATTAATTTAGTGCAATTTAATTTACCGTTTTTATACCGTTTTCGCAGGCTGGGATGAAGCGCAAATTGAACGAGATGAAGCTTACATTACCATGGATTGAAAGACTGGACTTGGTGAGCGCCCCTGCCCCCCTGGCGCCCGAATTGGCACTACAGATGCAAGACCAAGAAGTCAGACGTGCCAAACAGTTGAAGGGCAACAAGAAACTGCCGCAATTCAAACCGGCGGAGGATCCAGTCCTGAATGATTTCAGGCGCGAAACGATGTTCCATCGACAAGCTCAGAGCGCCGTGATAGACGGAATAGCGAGAATAAAGAAGCTCGGTATTCCAACCGTGAGGCCCGACGATTATTTCGCCGAAATGGCGAAAACCGACGATCACATGCACAAAGTGAGGGAAAATCTTATGAAGAAACAGGTCTCGGCGCAGCGTAGCGAGAGAGTTAGGCAACTTAGACAACAGCGAAAAGTTGGAAAACAGATGCAGATCGAGTCGACGCTGAAGAAACACGCGGAAAAAAGAAAAATGCTGGAAGAGGTGAAGAAGTACAGAAAAGGTATACGCCAGGATCTCGATTTTCTCGACGACAAGAAGAAATCCGGCGGTGGAAAGAAGTTCGACGGTAAATCCGGCGACAAGAGAAATCTCGCGAAGATGAAAATGAAGAGTTCGAAATACGGTTTCGGCGGCAAGAAGAAGGGCGGCAAGCAGAACACTAGAGACAGCGCCGCGGACGTTTCAGAGTACAGGAGGCCAGGAAAGTTCGGTAAATCTGGAAAAGATGGAAACGCTGGACGAGGCGGAAAACCAGGCAAGGGTGGCCATTCCGGACGAGGTGGAAATTCAAGCAGAGACGGAAATCCGGGACGAGGAGGTAAACACGGTGGAAAAATGGGAGGAAGTCAGAGACTCGGCAAAAATCGTCGAGTACAAATGAAGTCTAAGAGAAAGTAAAGTCGACAAAGATTGCCGAAGAGCGTCGAGTGAATCGTAACATGGGGCGTTTGCATTGTACAAACTGAATTAAACGAAGTTTTCTATCGTAACGTTGTCAACTAATTTTTTTTACAAAGCTTATTAATTCTATATGGAAAAAAGAGTAAGAGGGTTTCAAGCAAAATGTAAAAATATAAGTCGTCTCTCGAACTAAGCGAATTATGAGTTACTGCCTTCTGTAACTTCGTTGATAAGTTTTTTCTACAAAGATAGTACAAAAGTTTGTAGTATACTATGTTAAAAATGCCAAGAACATAATTTTGCATAATAATAATGTCCGAAAGTTACTAACAAATTGTAAAAAAGACATTGTTCATCAAATAATCAGTAAATCTACTTTTTCTCTTTTCAAAAGAATTGGTTGGTTTTCTCGAAGTTATATGATTTTTTTGAGAATTTTTTTGACACTTTTGAATTTTTTTTTAACTTCGTAACTACGGAACTTTTTGTATGCACTGTGGAATCGTGATACGAAAATACATCCGAAATTCGTCCCTCTGCACCGATTTTTCAAATGTACGCAAACATTTTTTTAAATGTAAGAGTATTCTGAAAACATTCACAATAACAAAAAAAAATTGCCATAAAAATGAGAAAAAAAATCGGAGTATCCGTTATAGAACAGCGCATTCTGTATGGTAAATTAAAATATTGCCAGCTGTCCGTCTCACATCCATCGTTCGTTTAATCCGACCGTACATTACTGTATAAAATAACAACAACGGCATTGACCGTTTCGATCGTAATCCACACCCCGGAGCTCGTACGAAGCTTTTGATTTTATTCCGTAACAATAGTGGCGGATTCGGTGGGATTGTTAGTACGCGCATGCCTATATATTTGGCGCCGCATTTGTATTATGCTGCATCGATTGTTTTTGTTCGTTCGATGATACGAATTCATCCCTCCATTCAGTGTATTATGTATAATAATAATCATACCACTGTTCGTCATTCGGGTGCATTCGGCTCACGGCGTTCGGGCAGCGATATTTAGCATATGTGTCCTCACAAAGAGGAATATCTGCAATAATTACAATTTAAACAACATAATTAATATAACCAAAGCGAAATTTCCATTCAAAGTGTATTTTCCCATTTAATAAGCATCATGCCCGAACAATAATGAATTTGATAAATCTACGAAGAAATCTTCGTACAGTAATTTAAAGTCAGGATTTGACCGGAAGTTCGTTTCCCTTTTGAACAAAGAAAAACGGGTAAGCCAATGCTATGCCCGGAATCCAGAATGGCCGTTACAACAGTTTAAAAAGTCAGTTGCGTGCTCCGCTCTTCTCTGTTAGCATTGTGAATACTTGTCTCCCGCAGAGTTTCCCGAAATTTACCATATGCGTCCTCACAGAAAGGAATATCCGCTGTTACAACACTTTAAACAATACAATTAGTATAATCAAAGCGAAATTTCCATTCAGTGTATCTTCCCATTTATTAATTCCCTTTGAACAAAGAAAAACGGGTAAACCAATACTATGCCCGGATTCCGGGATGGCCGTTACGACCGTTGAAAAAGTCCGTTGCGTGCTCCGGTCTTCCCTATCAGCATTGTGAATACTTGTCTCCCGCAGAGTTTCAAATTTCGTCCTCGCGCGTTCAATTTCAGCTCTGACAATGTCGGGGATAGGTACAACGTGATAGCACGAGTCGCATCTCCTCAGATGGTAGGGGTAAAAATAGACAAGGTGGTATATATGGCAGGTACAGTGGATAGGAAGAGAATTCGATCGTTCGCGGGACACAGTTACAGCGTCCCTCGGGGAAACAAACGTGATATCGGCCGCGTCTCCATATGCGCCCTGTGTACCTCCGTTGCGGAATTCCAATGAGGCGTACGATATTCACCGATCGGCACATGTCACCGGCAAAAATGTGCCCGTTTGGACGAGGTATGAGTAATATGTTACGCCTCGACGCCGGATAAGAAATTTTGTTTCACCGTTCAACATTAGCATACTCGGAAGTGGATAATAATTTTTTTTTCCTATAGTTACAAACGAAATAACTTGACGGAAATAACGTACAGTTTGTAAATAACGAAATGACTTGAGGAAAATAACGTAGAGCAAATTATTTCCGATAAGGCGATATTTTATTGTGTCGAAATGATGTGGCTTTGAAAAGTAATAACAACAAAGCATTCGAGAGTTAATTTTTTGTTTATTTTTCTGTGAGAGGCAACCGGAGATCGCAGGTCTCGACGCGTCGACCGGCTCAGTAGTACGTAAAAAAAACAACGAGGCGCTCCGGTGGCGCTCCATGTTAAGTTCGGGAAGCATGATGCACGACCGGTCAGTAGCTGCTCTTTTCAAGGGGCTCCAGCAAGGCCGGGATTGTCTCCTCTGGTAAAAAGCTTTGGCCGGTATTACGGTCTTCCTGTGGCCAGAACGAGTTGCCCTCAGCGTGGTGCTATGGACCCGCTCAAAGTGTTTGAACAAGAAGAAGAAGAAGACCGGTCGGTAGTCCTGCGAAAGGTATCCGCTATAAAACTCGTAGCTCGTTCCGACGCGAACGGCAAGAGTAATAATTAATTGCCGGAGCGGATAGGCACGCGTTCGCGAAAAAAAGTGTGTTCGGTAGTGAGTCCAGTGAAGTGTGACAACGGTGAGGCGTCAACTGGATTATCGAATCAGCTTGCAGGAGATCACCGACGGCGGTAAGTAAGGTAAATAATACTCGAACGGTTGAGAACATTCCCAGATTCTGGCACTTATTATAATTGGCGAAACATTAATTTTTCTGAGAACATAACAGAAACTAATGACAAACTGAAAGTTTGTAGTTTCCAAAACACAAAGATACTTTTTTATTACCGAAGAAAATAACAAGAGAGTCCAAGTGTACCAGTTTTTGGCACGTCCGATATGTTCGATCACTGTATATTCCGATGTGTCAGCAACTATAGGTATCGAGAATTCTGATGTAAAAACTAACTAAAAGAGTTTCTTTGAGATTTATTAATTAAATCAATGAAATTTTATATTTACGCAAAACAGTACTGAAAATAAGCTGCGAAAAAGGTGACCTCCTAGTCACCTGTGATAACCTGACTTCTTCGAACTGACCGATTATTGGGTCGCGAATGTAGTACCGCTTGTAGCAATAATACTTCGCTCTTATCCCAAATGTCAACCATTTCTACATGGCATTCATAGGAAAAAATGCAACTGTCTCTCTTGCACTCATATGTCACATGGTACATGTTTCACCTTGCCTTAGTACAAATTGACGCTTCATATAGAACCGATTGCCGACTTCCCTTCTGCGACTCTGTTCAATTAGCTTCGCCCGTGGAAATTGTTATTATATTTGTACAAGAGGTTATTTCGGTAACAGAGACGCCGGCATCGGTCACGATTCCGGGGCTGGAAATACTTAGTCGTGCGGGGAGTCCTTCGCTCGCAATAAAAGAAAAGTAAACAGTATTAATAGAGGGACAAAGAGCTTTGGCGTAACGGTCGTAAAATGGCCGCCAAGGCCGATTCATCTTCTCGCCATCGCTCGTCCACTCTTATATTCGCTGCTCGCCGGTCCCCTGCTCGTTTTAATAATCTCATATTAATTGTTACGTGTTTCTCAACCTACTCTCGTCGACTGTCGCGTGCAAATATTTGTAACGCTGGCTCGGAATAAGACGAGCCCCTCCTCATACAGACGTATTCTGCCCGGCATGCCTGCGGTGCTCTTTTTTTCATTTGCACTTTCTTTTTCTCTCTTCTACCCTTTCAGTGTTTCTTCACGCTCTCCAGTCTCCTTCTGCTCAATGTAGACTCCGTTATTCACGGACGACCCGTGGGGACCTCCGCGTTCAACGTGATATTTTAATTATAGCGTTTCCAATTGAAGAACGAATTAATGATACTGCTCGACCTAGCGGTTGAAAATATCCTATTCCCATTCGAGACCTATTTTCAGGATTAATAAAGACTCGTGTTCGTGTCATTCCGTCGGGCTTTACCGTAGTTAATCATTCCCGGCGAATTTTCGCGAACGGTGCTTGCCTTTTTTTGCTTACGCCGACCCCACACATGCTTACAATAATTTTTGCCCCCTACAAATGCAGATATTCTTCGTCGCGGTGACGATACATTTTTTTTCAAAATTCTTCGATCATAGACTGAGAAAAAGTTACATGGTAAAAGCAAGTTGACTTTGTACCGTAAACAGTAGTTGCCAAGGCGATCGTCTGCATTCTATAGTTACGACAAAAAAAATCATGGTTACAACCATAATTATAGTTTAACCAATAGAACATATACTGCCAATAACTAACTGTATAGACCTTTCACCTGGGAACTATTCTTTATGGTAGGAAATACTATCTTTTTGATCACTGTATATTTTCATTGGACGCGCTGTTTGCCGATCTCGCAAGGACAAAGTCGCTTGACCCGCTCTCTCTCGGAACCTGAGACGTACGAGTGGAAGATTTGCTCTCACATAAACACCGCTATTTACTTCGTTGCATTGAGTCTCCATCGTTTCTGTCGGTACCAACTTGACGCGTGTTTATTGATTTTTCTTTTTTCCTCGAGTGCATGTAACTCCGTCGTGTGCAGTAAATGGATTGTTGCGCTTTTGTCCAATTTGTCGAGATTTTCAGTTCCACCTCTACCGTTACAACCTCTCCACGTCTATTCGCCATTTCTCTCCGCCCTTCGGCTCCCCGCTCTTCCCGCCGCCGCACGACAGCGCGTCGTGATTGCGGTACGCTCGAGATTGCCACTATTTTTGGGCTCCGTTGAATTGCGGCAAACCAAAAAAAAAAAAAAGAAGCGGGCTGGGAATGGCGTTTATATTTCGTGAAATACGCGCGAGCGAATACGCCGGCGTGCAGTTCCCTCCGGGCGGTACGAACTGCTCTGCCGACCGTCACCGTGATCTATTTACCGTAGGATATTACAAGTGCCAGGGCAAAAACGGGGATGGGCGATCAGCGCGTATGATGATAGCTCGGAAAGCTTCGGGGCCCGGCGTGTGTGCTCTTGTAAGTGATTACCGTCCGGAAGTTACAGGCACGCCATGTCAACCGACTTTGTCATTTCAGCCCACATTCTTTGTTTATACTTTTTAACAGTTTTTTTTTCTCTTTAAACGAGTGCTTTTTTAACCCTCGTTTGTTTTATGTATTTCTTTAAAACTAATAATAATAATAGTTTTATTATGCATATATACGAGTAATAAGATGCAAAATGCAGACCTTATTTTTGTTACATAGCTTACAAATGTACATATCTTAGAATTTTACATGTGCTTAATCATGTGGAGAGCGACGCTCTAAGTTTCAGGCAGTTTGCTAACAAATAGAAGAGAGCTTTGACCGATTCAACGCCGTTTGAATATTTCTTTAAAACTATCCTCACGACCAGTGTGATATCAAACAAAAATTGTCCGGAAGTTACGGGCACGCCATGTCAACCGACTTTGTCATTTCAACCCACATTCTTTGTTTATACTTTTTAACAGTATTTTTTCTCTCTAATCGAGTGCTTTTTTAACCCTTGTTTATTTTATGTATTTCTTTAAAACTAATAATAATATTAATAGTTTTATTATGCATATATACGAGAATTAAGACTCAAAATGCAGACATTATTTCTGTTACATAGCTTACAAATGTACATATCTTAGAATTTTACATGTGCTTAACTGCGACGCTCTAAGTTTCAGG